>CAMKVN010000551.1:0-27011 GCA_946474995.1 Funneliformis geosporum
TTTATTTTATATTTACTTTAATAATTCTGTATACATCAATTTTTTATAAAATTATAAAAAAAATAAATCATTTTAAATGATATAAAATTTGCTGATGACGATCATCAAATAAAAAATTTGTAAAAACATGTTAAATCTTGTTTATAAATTGATAAACATAATGATTTATTAGACAAAAATGATATAATAAATCTTTAGAATTATCACAAGTTAATTTGATATCTATACATTAAAAGTACAAGAAAAATTTTTTGAATATTGTTATTTTTTATTTTTTTATTTTATGTAAAATTTATACGTTATTTTAAATTCCTTAATAATTCTGTATACATTAATTTTCTAAAAAATTATAAAAAAATAAATCATTATAAAACATACGAAATTATAATACGGAATTATTAATTACGTATACAAACCCTATAAAAAATGTATTATTTTCTTATTTTGGTTTTTTATAGGAATATACAAACAATTTTCTTATTTTATCTTTTTTATATTTTTTTTTATATCATGAACAATAAATGTAATTTTTAATAAAAATAATTTCTGATACAATTAAATTTTTTATTAATTTTAAGTATAATAGTAATCATATAATGAATATAACAAATAGTTTATTATAACTTTACTGAATTTTCTCATTATAACGAATCATATCCTCTAAATATTAAAATTAGTTATAAAAACTTCAACTATATTAAAATATTAGTAGAAATTCTTGTATATAATTTGCAAATTGAATCAAATATTTGAAGATTAATTTGATATTCGATCAAATAAAATTTCTTTAATTTGAATTTGATCAAATCAAATTAAATATTAATTCATATTTAATCAAATAAATTTTTTTTGATTTGAATTTGATCGAATCAAATCAATTATTAATTTAAATTTGTATTTGATTTGATTTTCAAATCAAATATTCGAATATCAAATCAAATTGCTGAACCCTAATTAATATATTACAAAATATTCTAAAAGTAAATTTTTACCTTAAACAAATAGAAAGCAGATATTAATTATAATTATTCTTTAAAAAGTCAAGATAAAAAATTATTAAATTTCAAGTTTCCTAATTTCTTTATAATATAACTACTTTAAAGATTAATTATTATTTATAAACTTCTTTAAAAATGCTTATTTTGCTTATTTATTATTAGTAAACATTTGCAAGATGTTAAATTAGCTAAAGATATAATTTATATAATAAAGTTAATTTTTTTTGATTTATATAGATATTTTATAATAGAAAGGTATAAAATTCTAAAAAAATTAAAATTAACTTTATAAGCATAATATTATTTTTTTTAGTAAAATAAGTTAAGATTTAACATTAATTCAACTAAAAATTTTTTTAGGATTTTATATTTTTTTACTATAAAACTCCTATATATTCATTTTGATGATCTTTTTAAAAATATAAAAAAGAAGAAATTAGTGAAATAAAATTACAAATAAATTGTTAAATGATAAAATTATTAAATTATTTATCATAAAGCATTAAATTTTAATGTATTCTTAGGTTTATAAAAATGAGTTTTTTTAAGGTTTATTTATTAGATATATCAAAAGATAGTAAATATTTTAATCTACTTGCTTTTTAAATAATTGATATTTTAGATACTTTAGAATGAATTATTTTTAAAAAAAAATAACAAATAAAATAATTAAAGAGAAATTTATGAAAATCAGTTTAACTCAAATATTTTATTTATTTCTGATTTATTTGAAATTGCTAGTTTAAATTATAACATTAGAAAATTTATTTCTTTTCGATTTTAAAAATAAAAATCTTTATATTTTATTTATTAATTAATAGAAATACTAATCATAAAGATGACAAAGCAATTGATTTAAAAAATTTGCAACTAGTATAATATAGGTTATAACCTAAAAAATTGCAATTAATTGTGGACTTTTATATATAATTTTTATATTTAAGATTTTACAACTAATTACAATATAAGTTGCAAACTAAAAGGTTGCAATCTAGTAGTTACAAATAGATTTATCTTTAGCTAATAGTAATTTTTTTAAAAAAAAATTTATAATATTTGATTTATTATATTATTTAAAATTTTATTTATTAGTTATAGCTTACGAAAAGATATATAAAGATAAATAGTTAACTGATCATATTATTTGTTTTATATTTAAAAACATATATATTAAATGTGAAATTAATATTAAATCTGTAATTATTTAGGAAGAAAAATAAGTATAATTGAGTTATTTGATCTTGAGATTTCTAAAAATACTGATATGATACTATTCTGTTAATGATTATTATGCATATACAATTATTACAAAAAGAAGTACTTTCTAGTATAATAAATTGACTTTATTATCATTTTAAGTAAGTTTTTATTAAATTTAATATAAAAATAAATTACCTTTTTAAATAATTTATATTTTTAATTATTAGATAAATAATTATTCAAATGTATTAATTCAGAATTTATGCCAATATAATTTTATAAAATATATTTAAAATATTTTTATATTTATTTAAAAAAAAATATAGGAAATTAATGATTAAATTCATTATTACTAAAGAATTTAATGCAAAATGTCTTTTACAAGAATTTAATTATATATAATCTAATGATATAAAGAATAAAAAAAAAAGTATAAGTGGAAAGTAATTATAATCAAAAATACTATAAAAATAAAAATTGTTCTTTTAATAAATAAATAAATAGTTATTATATTACATCTGTTATTTATAATATAATGTAATAAATGTTTAGTAATAAGTTATATTGACAAAATCATTGAATAGTAAATGTCTGATAAAACTATTTTAACTTATTCTGTTATTTTTAGAAATTTAACTTATGTAAATCAATTAGGGGGATGACTTTAAAATGGATATTTTCTTTATTTTTTTTTTAGAAAGTGACTTATAGTATAAATTTTTAATTATTTTTAATTAAATTTATCTTTTCTTGAATAAAATATATATTACAAAATGTTTAGGTAAATTATTATTTATTACAAAAAAATTAATGTTTATAAATAATTATATATTATATTATTTAGAAATAATAGATATTTTTTAATATACAAATTATATAAAATTAATATAAAGTATATATCAAAAATATAAATTTAATATATTATAAAAATTTTGCAATCATAAATTTTTTACTTTAAACATAAGCATAAAAAATATAATTTGTAATAATTATAAAAATACGATTATTTTTTTTTTCGTAAAATTGATTATCAATTGTGTAACTGCGCTTTTGATTGGTTATTTTATTGACATTATGATATTTACTTTTAACGTAAACAACCTCGTGATAAACTTACTAAACATCGTTAAATTTGTAAAATTTTCAATCATTTTTTTTCCTTCTTTTTTTTCCTTTTTAATAAGAGTGAATATGGACCAAACTCCTATTGAAAATTTATCAAGTTCAGGTAAAGATATTTATAAAATATTAGAAAATACGCGTTTGTGGTTATAAATATATAATTCATTACTATAAAACTTCAGAACCTGAAAATGATGAATTGCAAACAAATTTGAAGTCTCATGGATTCTATGATGAAAATCTTGTAAGTATAAGAAATTAAAGTTTTGTTTCTTATAGAATTTCATTATTAATAGTAATTGTTATATTTAAAGAATGAATATAACGTGCAATTTATTACAAACGAAATGTTAAACAAAGATGATGTTAGTAACCAAGATAAGGAAGGAAAATGTGATGACAACGATAATTCTAAAATGACAATCCTTGATGATTCGGATGAAGAGGATGGGGAAAATAACATGCAACATATTAATAACGAAACGTTTAACAAGGATGTTAGTAGCCAAGATAACGATAACTCTAAAATGACAATCCTTAAAGGTAAGGATGAGGATGATGAGGATAAAGACGTGCAATCTATTAATAACGAAATGCTTAATGAAGATGTTAGTACAAGTATTGAATCTAGCAGTAAAATGAGTAAAATGACAATCTCCAACAAAGTTGATAGTAATAACGATGAGAGCGACGACAACGATAATACAAGCAATAAAACTAGCAATAAAATGGCATCCTCCAACAAAAACGATTATAGCCAGGAAAAGGATGACAAGAGTGATGATTATGACACAAGCGATAAATCTGTAAATAAAGCGTCAATTCCCAACAAATATTATAGCAGCCAAGATGAGGACGTCGACATGAGTGAAGACGATGACACGAGCGATAACATCTCCAACAAAGATGATGATAGCCAGGATGATGACGACGACAAGAGTGAAGCCGATGACACAAGCGATAAAACAACGACGATCCCCGACAAAGATGATAGTAGCCAGGATGAGGATGACGATAAGATTGAAGACGATGACATAAACAACAAATATATCAATAAAATGTCAATCCCCAACAAAGATGATCGTAGCCAAGATGAGGACGACGACATGAGTGAAGACGATGATACGGGCGATAAAACAACGACAATTTCCAACAAAGATGATAGTAGCCAGGATGAGGACGAAAAAAGTGAAGATGATGACGCAAGTATTGAATCTAGCAGTAAAATGACAATTTCTAAGGAGAATAGTGACGAAACTGTAACATTAAAGACTGAAAAAGTTGATACAGGTGATAATTCTAACGGTAGGGCTTCAATTTCTAGCGAAAATAATTTGATCGATAGTAAATCACGTTCACGTGTTGATGGCGATAATTCAAGTAGCCAAGATGAAGATAGTGAATCTGTTATAACTCTATTTGAAGAAAATAATTTAAATGAGATTGAACCTGGAGAAGACTCAACTTTTGACAGCGATGATGAAGAGAGTAGTATCGAAAAAATTAACTTTCAGAATTACTCTAATGATCCTTGCAATGAATCTACAACTTCCAGCAGCGATGATGATTTGATGCGTAGTAATGTTAGCACGAAAAATGTAACGTCTCCTATTAGCAGCAATGATGATGATACAGTTATTATTGATACAGGCGATGCTATTTCTAGCGATGAAAATACGAAGGAAAGTAGTTCTGATGATGACAGCTTTTTTGAAACAATAAATCCTAATAACGATTTATTAGGTTCTATTAATGCAGTAAGCTCTGATAACGATGATGCAAATGAGAGCAGTTCTGATAGCGACGATTTGAGTGAGAGCAGTTCTGATAGCGATGATATAATTGAGAGCAGTTCTGATAGCGATGATATAATTGAGAGCAGTTCTGATACAAGTGAAAACAGTTCTCTTAGCGATGATACAAGTATAAGCAGTTCTGTTAGCGACGATTTGAGGGAGAGCAGCACTGATACAAGTGAGAGCAGTTCTGATAGCGATGATATTAGTACTGATGAAGAATCAACAATATCTAGCGCTAAATGTATGGATTTAGATGATACAGGTCATATCTCGAGTTCTAGTAGTAATGGTAATAGAGATAGCTTAAACAGCAGCAATTCCACAAGTTCTGACAGTGATGATGATGTCAATACTGCTAAAGACTCTAGAAAAACACGACGTTTTACGATAAGCATAGACTTTAAAATTGAATGGTTTTAAATAATCTGGTATGGTGTGTTGAATAATGAAAATCTAACAGCGCTAGATATTAAAAATTTATAGATGGTTCCAAAGTGCATGTAAGATATATTAATTACGAAAAATAAAAGCTATGGTACGTATCATAATTGACTTATAAAAATAACTTATCTCCAATTAATTCTTAAATTTGTCAGACTTTGTGTTATGTTCCATGTGGAATAGATTTATAATTCATTTATTTAATGATCAGCAATCTAAAATTTTAGATTTTTAATCAATCATAATTTTATGAATTATTAAGCACAAATATTATCTAGGCAAGTTTGAATAAATCTTAGTTATAATTTCAGCTTTCAAGAATCAAACTTCTTGTTAGTTGAATATTTTATTTTAATTTGAAACTTAAATTGAGACTTAATAATTGAGAGGTGTGAGCGAGCTTCCATGAATTTCAACTAAAAGAATGAATATAAAGAATTTGATTTTATCAAAAGAATGCTAAACAAGGAGATCAAGATGCAAAACTTTACTTTGATAATACACCCATTCATTTATCACAAAAGTTCGTAAATCAGTATCAATAGATTGCGTATCTTCTTTTGCGTGGGACAGTGTTGTCGGCTTTTGTTAATGGACACTGGACAATAATGGACAAAAAATACTGTTCATTGTCCATTGGCTAAGCAATGGAAATAGACAACGTGTCCTAATTATATTATCAATTAAGCAAATAGTAATAAATATTAAATTATATCAAAATGTAATTTATAGATTCGCAATTAGTTTCGAAATTGGAATTAATTTAAGGTTTTGAAATCCCTTCACTAGTTATAACTAGAATCAATTCGTCAATGATTGATGGAAGCCTGTAAAAATCATTATTTGCATATTATTTGTTAGTTATAAAGCTCTGGATAGGCCGAGAGCTTTACTAGCTGGTTTGCGAGTTTTCTCTAAGTTAAAAATACAATATCCACGATCATCAAAATGAATAACTTTTTTTATTTCATTAAAAAGTAGTAAAGGTAGGAGTTTAGTATGTCGCGATAAATTGAATTTAATAAATATTGGTTTTATAATAAACAGTATTATATCTAAAATTAACAATTTTAAGGAAATTCAAAGGGAAATTTATTCTAATTTATGCAAGAAGATATCGACATTTTTTGAAAATTATACATTTTATTATTAAATGAAGATAATGGTTAGACTGATTTTATAAACTTATATTGATGGATATTAATGATTTAGAAAATTTTCAGTTATATTCACGTATTTTTTTGTGCATATTGGAAAATATTAATTAGTGTTCGTGTTAATTAGCATTAATCGCAAGATATCACATATAATATTTTTAATGACTTTATAAAGGGTATTATCCTTGATAATGAATTATATTAATACCTTCGCTCTCATACCTTCTATTATTTTAAATATTTAAATTATAGAATAATTTTAAATTATTATACCTAAATTATCATAAACGAATCTTCGCAATGATGATGAAAATAAATTAATAAACTGGAAATCCTCTAATAATAAATGAGACTTGCACTTTTAAAAATTTTGATGAATGAAAATTTATTGAAGACCTCAACAAATTTTGAGTTTGTATTCATTGTGACTAATCTTTTTAATAAGATAAAGAGCAAGAAATAAAGATTAAGCGTGTACGGTTAAAAGTTAAGATCAAGAAGTAGAGAAAAGATAAACATTGGTATTCAAGAAACTCTCAAAATTACATTTTCTTTAAAGCTTTAGAAATGTATAAGATTTTGATTTTTATGAGCAAGCGTGATTTGAATCTAATGAAATATTCGTGACTGATGTAAGCTTTTATTATTTATTTTTATTAATATTTTTAATTGTTTTTAGTTCTTTTTTATTTCTTATGATAAATTTTATCTTACTGAATATAATAAAAAAAAAATCTATTTTTAAAAGCTTAGCATATTAAATGAGAAACAAGTTGCAAGATCGAAATTAATAAAAGTGCGCAAAAAATAAACGGTGAGGTTTGATACGGAGATGGCAAATGTCCTAAAAATGACCTCAAAATGACTAAATGATAAATGAAGTCAAATGACAAATGACCTAGTCATTTAGAGGTCATTTCAAAATAGTCAAATGACCTGGTCATTTGCCATCACTGGTATGATATACTATATAATACATCATGTATATTTTATAGTGAGCGAGCCCAACCAAAAAATGATGAGGCTAAATGATGGTGATAGTGTAAGAGTGTTATGTATTATAAGACCAAAAATTTCTATCTTACATCATATGAGAAAAGTTTAAAAAGCTACTTTTCATAAGAAGTTTTTATGTAAAAAAAAAATAAATTTATCAAGTCTAAAAAAAAAAAAAGAGTGATATTTTACATTTACAGTGTACCATGGCGAGTCTTTGACCTAGAATATTACATGTATCGAGAATTTTTTTTAAATTTTTAGCCTTCTTAAACCAAATCCTGTAACTTGTAACCAAACTTCCCTTATTTCCTGAAGAACCTAAGCTACAACTGTAATTTTAATGATTGAGATCTCGGAAAGAAATTTATTTTTATTTACTAAATTTAATTAAATGGCGGTAACATGAAGCTTGACAATTATTATTTTTTATTATTATTATGACTGTTGCGTCCAATTCTTACGAGTTTATATTAGTAAATGTAGCAAAAGGATTTAATTAGATAAAAAGTTATTTAAAAAAGCCAAGTTCTTACGATTCGATCAAAAGACCATAGTTCAATTTGTTCAGATGACAAATTGACTAGAGGACACTTTGACCAGTGGCCGAGGACCGTAGTCAACTTGCCAGTGGTCAATTTGGCCTATAATCTAAACAATGGATTATTATTAATTAAAAAAAAAATTAACAATGTGCTCCTTTATTTAATTAACATCGTAACAATTATCTTTCTGAAAATTCTTAAAGCATAAATATTGTAACTACATTAACAAACATATTAAATTATTATTAATTATACTCTTTGTAAATCTTTAAAATGATTAATTAATTAATTTAGTAACTTAACGTTGCCAAAGTTTTTTGACAACAGTCCAGTCATCAACAAAACTTAGATAATTCAAATAATTCAATAAAATTACTAGTATTCTTTATTATTCATAGTTTATATCAAATAATATATATATATTTGCTTAAAGATAACTTTAAAAGCATCCATCGAAAATTTTCGTTTTTTTTTTAATGTATAATTGTTTCTGCAGGACACCATATGGATATGGGCAAGCCTTTTGCTTGGGTTTAAAAAAAAGAAATATATATATATATTTTTGATACCAACTTGACTGACCAGTATGACTAAAACCAAAAACATCTAAAGTAAAGTGAAATTAAGCAATGATGACCTTAAAATAAGCATTGAATCCATGCAACTATCCCATCCAATAAAGACAAAGATTAAAACTTTGGGGATGACCTCTTCTGTAATCCATAATTATGTGAAGAACAAATCCATAGTTTTTTATTGTAATGAGTGTTAGAAATCATTAACTTGACTGTATCAATTTCTTTTTCGCTATTATTGTTAGGACTAAACATTAAATATTATTTAACCTAACTACAAATCTTATATAAATCTAATAAATTTATCCTATTCTCGTTATCTACTCTATTTTGATTCTGCTTTCGAACATAACTGGAATTTGTGTTTGATAATATTCGTTGATAATTACGTATCAAAAAATTGATTTTCTTGATAAATTCAACTAATTTATCAATCATTAATCTTTATATTCGTAGGTAAAGAAACAAAATCCAAACTTCTAGGGTCTTAATAACTTATGCCTCTTAATACAAATTTAACTATAACCTATTACTATTATCATCTTTTCTTATTGAAATAAGTTTATTCCAAAAATGTTTATGGTAACGTCGAAACAAATGAAAAGGCAATTCTCAAAATGCATTCCCGCTTTTTAGAATATTTTGTGGCACAACCATTATATTCCTACGATGAACGATTGAACGATTTGTCTTTGATATCATTTAGCGAGTGCACATTAGATAATGAAAATTGTTCGAGATTAATGGTGGTGATCATAATTTATAGAAAGGAAGGTTACGATAGTGATAAATTATTATTAAGCTCTACAATGCCAATTGCAAAAGTTTAATGAGCAATCTTTGTGAAAAGACATTGTAAAATTTTATAAGATAGGTAAAGATTAAAGACAAAATCAAGACAATATTTTAGTCGTATCAGAAGTTAATCTTAAACATTGAACCCAAATCATCTGTGTAAGTTAATTATCTTTGTTATTATTAATAATTTTTATTTGACATCAAAAGCAGGTAATCGAAAAGATATTAAATAAATATTATTTTTTTAATTTAAATAATTTTACTAATTATACAATAGTTACAAATCATTATTGTTGATCATTTCCGGCAACATTACCACTGCTTTCACCATCTCTAGTTAAACCACTTTGATCACCATTTTCTAATTCAGGTATAAATCTATACAGAGGAAATTCCAAAAATAACGTACTTTTAATCATTTGTGGTAATGGTTCATAAAGATTTGGTGGAAATGGTATTAATGCAGAAGTACGCTCAAGATATTTGGAGTAATCAGTCCAGTTTCCTTGCTTCCATTGTTTTTCATGTGCAGGACGTTCGTTTAATGGCATCCCACTTAAAAACATGAGCAAAACTTTTGGAAAGAAAAGAGGATTAGATTTAAAGAAAATAAAATGGGGATCGAAAATAAATTTAAATAAAGTTTACACTTACAGATTGTGAATGCGGGAGAGCTTATTGAAGCATATGCAGCATTTGTACCTACTCCAGCAATAGTAGGTTGTAGACATAATAAAAATATTCCAGTCCTAAAAATCAAAATTTAAATTCTAATTGGTAAAAAAATACTATGATAATACATTAATGATTTGATTTACTTACCATATCTATAAGGTATTTTTTTTAATTAAAAATATGAAGAGATTATTAATTTAATGGCATAATGTCAGTAAAGAAATAAATGTTTCATAATAAAATATATCAATAACTTACACAGATTTCACCGAAATAATTTGGATGCCTACTCCATGACCAAAGCCCTGTCTTCATAAATTGTTTTGGGGATGTACGATTTTGTCTGAACAAGAACTGTTGCATATAGGAAAAAGAAGTAGAATATTAGTACAAGTAGAATTATTAAAGTAAAACAACTACTAACCTTTTGAAGATCAGCAATAGATTCAAATAATATACCGATGGTAAATACTATCACACCAATAACATCGGTTGCGCTACCAAATTTAACATCCTTACCACCATATTCATCATTACTTATTCTTGGAGAATTTAAAAATATGACAGGTAAACTAATTATCCAAACCCATATCATTTGTAACACAAAGAAGAAAAGCAATGATGCAAATTTAGATCGAATATTTTCAAATCTTGAATCCTTTCCTGATTTCAACATTCGATATAAACAAAATACTAACAAGAAAAATGAAGAAAAATAAAAGTTAAAATGACGATTGAAGAGAATGTGTTAAAATTACAGTAAATTATCACGCTTACATCCTAATCTCACACCCCATAAAACAGCGAATGTCGTAGCGATTATTTGTCGGACATACCATGTCTGTATAATATCAAGAGAACATTATTGATAAAGGGAATAGTTATAAGATACCAATGATCGTTATATTTACCTGACCAAGAACAAATGATAATATCGCCAATAAAGCAACGTTACTACCGCCTATTGAAGAACGTAGGAATTGTTAACTCGGAAAGTATACAACACAACTCAGAAACAAATTAATTACCTCCAAAATCGGTCACTATTAATAATAATAAATATATATTAGCATATTTTAATCTTTATTTAATAACTCACACTGCTTTGTTGATTACTTACCTGAATCAATTTGAAATGTATAAGCGATAGTAAAAAAGATTAGTTGATATCCAACTGTTATTATTGCTGTTATTGCTAAATAATAATCATCTAATACTCTAACTACCATGATTATTAATAAATAAGTAATGAATTTGTTTAATTAAAAATCAAAAAATAAATAAGCAAATATAATCAAATTTTTTTTTCTTAAGTCTTAAAATGTTTCAAATATAAAAAAAGATTATTATTTTCTTTTTAAGGAGAATTTTACTTTTTTAAAAATTACCAAAATAACAAAAATACGGAATTTTATATTTTCTGCATAATATTTGCAGTTGTGTAACAAATTGTGTAAATATTTTATATTTATGTCGTACAAATGCTGCTTTAAACGGTAAAATCTTCAATTGTTCGTTTATCAATGATAGTTGTTTTAATAAATAAAATTGTTATTATCAAATGTATTGTTACCTTAACGTGGTTAGTGATCGACCTACATTTTCTTTGATGGCTACTGGACAAATTGACGATGGGACAAATTATCCTCCCCGTCTAAAATGACCACTTGTCCTCTGTACTTGCGCTTTTGATATGATAAAAATTCAATAATAATACTCAATAAAAAACTTTGATCATTACCTTACTTTATTTGTACTCTATAAACCATTTGCAACCTATTGATCTATTAAAGTAATTCTTTTAAGTCTTTGACAGAGCAAGTAATGACGCTTGTCAAAACTATTTTCATAGTCCTAAATTAGTTTAACCAATTTCGGGTTTTTGATTTTTACCACGTTTAAAATTTCGACATAGGTTTCGTCATATAACGATTTTTCAAAAATTAGTTTTACCCAAGTTTCGGAATTTCGGGCATCACCACTACATTTTCAAGTTTCACAAACAATTTTATTTACATTCTCGTTTCACACTTCTTTGCAGATTCTAGGTCACCGCTTTCATATTTACTAATCAAATATGAGATACTGCAAATTAGTGTTGCAGGAGTAAAACATTAGGAAACTCTTAACTGTGGTTGTACAATAATACGAATACGAAGGGGTTGCCTGTCAATGTGATGTGATCTATAACGTCTAGATCAAAAATTTAATTAACTCTCTTAATTTCAATTTCAGTAAATTTACAACAAATCGACGAGTAATTTCAGAATATAAGTGAAGGATCTCTTATTTATTTTTTTTTCAATTAATTCCCTGATACTTGAGATATTCTTCTCCTTCCATATTTCAAGGTCGATATCAACAGTAAATCTTTCTGTAAGATCATTAAAATAATTTACCATGATGTCGATCGATACTGCAAACACGAAAAACATGGTTTAATAAATTAACTTATCACGAACTATAAAATAAAACTCTTTTTGATTGCATTTTTAGTCCAAAGGAATTTTCTTCAGCATTACATCGTACTGAACTGTTTGGCCGAGAAATTAATAATTTAACAAATCAAATAATTAGTTTCTGGTCACATGTTTGTTTAGTTACGTAATCTGCATTAAATTTCGTTATATGCATCAAATTTTACGCGTTTTTGAGACGAAGCAACGCGACTTATGTAACTTGTGTAACGTGATGAATATTGTCTTATAAAGGAAATCTTTTTTTTTCACTTCTTATTTTATTTTCGAAATTACCCTTTTTTGTCCTTTAATCCTATCTTTTTCCCTCTTGCTTCATCTTTCCCCTTCCGCGAACCAAGTTTTTCGCAAACACATTCTATTTTTGTTCCCTCTTCACATAAAAGGTAAAGCCTTTTTTCCCATTTTATTTTTTTTTTCACAGAAAAAATGATGATCAAGATCTACTGGTAACGTAGGAGGTTCAAGTTATGGCTTCCTTTTTCAAATAAAGGACTTCAACAGAAAGAAACTTGTTAACAAAACCTCAAGAAGGATACAAACAATCTTCCAAAAGGACGAAACTAGTGTAATATAGGAAAATTTGACATGAAAAACAAGAGGTAGGGTTGATTTTTAGGCGTGGTCATTCGGTTACGTTGCATCTGGGCTTCTTGGTTATGAAGTAGTAGTACGGTCATTGGTGAAGTTGCAAATGGGGCTTCTTGGCCATAAAGTAGTTTAAACCAGACTGTGTTATGCGTGGTTCAAGAATGTACTCTACCCTAATGTTCTTTTTAAGGGTAGGGCATCGCACACGAGATTTCCTACTGGATGTCTAGCATAAAATTTATGTAATTTGAATTCAGTGATCGGTCTCCTACTAAATGCCTAGCATAAAATTTATGCAATTTTAATTAGGGTGGTCGAGTTCTCTCTCTCTTTCTTTACTTAGTAGAAATACTAAAATGTTTCTTATTACTTTTGTTATAGGACATATTATTTTAGGAACAAAAGAAGCGACCGGTTATAACTGAAATGTGGTTGGTGGTGACTAGTTAAAAACTAAAAGTGAAAACATTCAACCAAACCGAGTGGGTAAACAGCTCTAGCAATGAGATTCACAATCATTTTCTTTATCGATGTATGATGATTAATAATGATGGTACTCCAGTTTTAGAAACTCATCACACCAGAAGAACCAGCCCATGACATGATCAGAAGAGATTCTTTAATTTTATATTTTTTATTTTAGTTCTTATAAATGTTACTATTTAATTACAATAGCAAATCAAATGTCTTTCTCTCTCTCTGTTAATTACTACATATAGCTAAATAATTTTCCTTGTTAAAAAAAAAAACCTTTAAAACCTTTACATATAAAGTACAGTATACTATAATACTTTAAGTAGTAAATGATTATTAGTACGTAATTAAATAATTAAATTAAGCTTTTGTCATAATTCTGACAATCAAGTAAAAACTCTTTATAAATTGAGAATTTGGAATCCCAAAATAAAAAAATTAAATCAAATTAAAAAAATGCATCTGCCGAAAAAACTTATTTATGACACCCTAAATAACGAAAGAATATGAAATTAAATTCAATAAAAAAAAAAGGATAACCGCGAAAATTAGAAAGTAAATAAAAGAAAAAATTAAAATATACTAAATTAAAGTTAAATTTTGATTTAACAAAAAAATATTTAATAGAAAAAATACTGTAATACTTATAAAGAATTTAAGAAATTTTAAAAAGGGATAAAAAAAATAAAATATAAACAGAAGATCTATTATATTATTCTGAAAATTGAAAATAAGCATCTCTTAATTGCATTATAATCCGTTTGGCTAGTATTATATAGTTTATCCTTAGATAGCATTATATATAAAATGGATGCTTATTTCAAAATTAAATAAAACTTCACAAGCATTATATAAGATAATGATTTTTTAAAATTTGATTTAATTATCTTAGAAAATTAAAAAAATATTTTTATTAAAAGCTTATTTTAAGAAATTAAAAAAAAAGTCAAATGATTCTAAAAAATATATATACTAAAAAATATCTATAAAATTTATCTTAAAAAATCTAATGAAATAGATTAATTAAGAAAAAAATTAAATTAGTTGAAAAAAAAAAATTATATTACTAATAATTAAGAAAGATTAATTTAATTAATTAAAAATAATCTATTTAAAATATTCTTGCAAGATAAAATTTTTAAAAAAAGTTAATTAATTAAAAAATTATTAAAAAAAAAATAAATAATAATAAAAATAATGAATTAAACTCTTTTTTAAGAATTTATTCTATTTAAAAAACAATATTTAAGAGTAATATAAGAAAAATTTTATAATATAAATGATCAAAAAAAGAATTAGTAATTTTTTAAAAAAATTTATATTACTTAAAATATTTTTAAAATCAAATTAAATTGATATACAAACAGTATATAAAATCTAAGTTAAAATTTATGTGCACAAATTGATTAATTATTACTAAAATAAGAAAATCATAACATTTCTTATGTAAAATTACCTTTTTTATATATAATTTATCTATTTTTAGTAATAATTTATGCACATTTTATGTTGTGTAATATGTGCACACAAAAAATTAATGTGCACATGTGCACATTGTGCATATAGATTTTACACACTGTATACAAATAAATAAAATAATAATAATCTTATTAAAAATTTTTGTTTAAAATTAAATTAAAAATGGATTAATTATAAAATTATATAAATAATCTGATAAAAACTAATAAAATATTAATATTTATCATATCTAAAAATAAAGCTTCACATAAGAGCTAACTTACAAGTATTATAAGTTAGTTCATTAAAGTTTAACTTAAGCTGCTATAAAATAGTTCATGAGCTAATTAAGCTAGCTTATATTATAGCTTATTTATGACACAACATAATTAATTAGCTTAGATTTTTTATTTTATAAATAATAAATTCAGGAGTATTAATTTTGAAAAAAATTCTTCTGAAATGTTTTTTTGAAATAAAATACTTTTGAAATATTTCATTTGAAATAAACACTTTCAAAACATTTCTTTATATACAAATGCTTTCAAAATATTAATTATAAATAATAATGTCTTAATAATGTTTCTAAAAAATTACATTTTGAAATAATACTTTCAATGCTAAAAATAGTTCTTATAATTGTTGATAATTGTTTTTAAATTTCATTTGAGTTGTAACCTAATTGTAACATTAATAAATTTAATTGTAATATGAGTTGCAATATAATTTTAATACTTTTTGGTAATTGTATCGCTATTTTTATTCAGTATATTATATTTAAATAAAAATGCTTCTGAAATATTACATATTAAAAATAATATTTATAGAATGTTTTATTATATAAAAATATTTTTAAAAATATTAAATTTAAATTATAATACTTCTGAGCTAAGGATGCTTGCTTAAACTTCTTTAAAATTCTATGATTAGTTTTAGCAAAATTTTAATAAAGTTTAATATAGTTTTATAGTTTTATCATAGTTTCTCCAATTTTATTATTTATTATAATAGTTTTAGCATTTTGCCATAATTTTACATAAGTTTTTATAAGATTTTAATATAGTTTCAGCAAATTTTCAGCATTTTGGCAGTTTAGCAAGTGAAAAATCCTTTAATTTCTTTAGCAATCTTATCTAAAGCATTACATTTTAGAAAATAATACTTCTAAAAGATTATATTTAAATGAAAACACTTTTAAAGCAATTTTATAACGAATAATTTCTGTAATTATTTTTTGAAAGTAATCAGATAATTATTTTTGAAATAATTACTTTTGTGACTTTTTTTTGAAGTGAATCTTTTTTGAAAACATTTCTTTTAAATAAATTACTTCAATAGCTTTTTCTTTAAAAGAGTCACTTCTGTATTACTTTTTAAAGAGAAATATAACTATGTAACTTTCTCTTTAAAAAAAATTTCTTTTATTTTTTTTTAAGGAAATTTTCTAATATTAAGGCTAAGGTTGCTAGATGAAATCAAGAGTTTAGACAGACATTTAAAATATAAAAGTATAACTTGGTTTAAATTATATTAAAACTTATTAAAAAATATGTGAAATTCAAAAAAGATAAAACTATATCAAAGCTTATAAAAATGGCAAAACTATATCAAATACTTAGTAAAAATTTAGCGAAATTAAAGGTTTAAATATTTAGCCAAATCCAAAATGAGTGCTGTGATTACACAACCAATAAGTTTATACTTAATGAAAAAGGTATTTTCTTTAATTTTATTTAAAATAATATAAATAACAACATAAATAGATATGTATATTAATAGATAATTATTGCAATGTTTTTTTTTGCAATAAGAACCATTAACAATCTAATTTTAGTAGAAATAATTATTGCAGATTATGATATCAATTTGCATATTTTCTAATTATAAATCATTTATTAATTTAATATTAAAATGAAATGCAAGTAAAATACTATATTATAAAGAATATATATGAAGACTAGAATACTATGATGATGAAAAAATTAGAGTTGTATTTGATGGATAATATAACAAAAATTTAGTAAATAAAGGACATTTTCAAGAAAAACAAGATGTAATATTATTAGTATTAATTGATGGATTTCAAATTTTCAAAAAAAAATTGATGATTATTAGATTTTATTATTTATAAATACCAATTTACTTTCAAAATAACAAGTAAAAATCTTCTTATTTTAACAATTATACCTGAACAAAATGAACTTATAATCTAAATTCTTTTTTATATCTAATTATTATTAAATTAATAAATTAGAAAAAAGTTTAGAATGTTTTAATATTCTGGATAATAATAACTTTTTTTTAAATACTAATGTGTTATCTTAGACTAGAGGTATATTAACACTTACAAATTAATGGGTCTTACAGGTTATAATTCATATTTAGAATGCCACTATTGTAATTTAAAAGGAATATATTTTTTATGTATATTATCCTACAAGTCTACCAAAAGTAAAGAGGTGAAGTTTATAATCTAGTCCATTTATACTTAAAACTCAATATAAATTTAAAAAGCAGATTCAAATAATTCAAAATATAATAACAAAAAGCAGAATATAATGAATTTGTAATATTTGTAATTATAATATTATTAAAAAAAGTATATTATTTATTCTTAATTCTACTAGTTTTCAGAAACTTTTCCAATAGATATTATATACTTATTTTAAGAAAATATTGCTGATTATATGCTTTTATATTACATGGTTTTATTTTTTATAAATCAAGATTAAAATAATAATTATATTTTGAATAAAGAAATATGGGATAAAATTGGAAAAAATATGCATGTAGTTTGAAAAAGTATTCTATCAAGTCTTGATTAATTATTATATAATATAATTTTGTATATAATCATTATAAAGCTGAAGAATGGTTTCCTTGGATTATAATGTATTTATTATAATTTCTCAAAAATCAGTTGCCAAAGAAATATTATAAAGGTTTGGGATTATTTGTGAAGGCAGTATTATCAAAAACAAATAATATCAAATAATAATTTGAATAAAATTATACCTATTAGCTTTTTACAAATATTATGAAAAGGAATATTATTGTAAATTGCTAGAGTGTTTGAGCGCAATAAAGATGTGTATACATTATATTTAACATACATATATCTGAAAGTATTTTTCAAACAAAACCTTGTTGTTTGACATGGCAATATCTGATAGAAAGAGTATACAGAATGTTATTTTTACTAACTAAATCAAGATTATATCCATATCTATATAATAATCTTACTAATAATATTCATTTACTTGAAACTTATTATTATTTAAGATTCAATCAAATAGTATAAAATCAAATATTTTCACAGTTCTAACTAAAAAAAACATGATGAACATCTGGCTTTTATCGGAGATAATAATCAAGATTTTATTTTCCTTCAACTTAGCATGAATTGACACAACATTTCTCTATTATAACAGATGTATCAGGTCAGCAGCTTATGTCTTTCAGCCAAACTGGAGTAAAGTATGGTCGGCTTAGAACTAAAGATGGTCATTATATTAGATCAAAATGCATTCATCGAAATGAAGACTGGGCAAGAATCAATTATACAGTTATGATAAAATAGAAATAGATATTTATGCAAGCTATCCAAAGCGACCATCAGTATTTGGAATTAGAGATTTTTATGCTACTGTTGAATATTATTTGGTATATAATGTCGAAGGGCTTAAAACAATGTTAGCTTACATTCAATGGACAGAACCTGTTAATGATGTTGGTGTAAATACATTTAGACGAATGGGTGCATATGAATATATAAGATGCATTGGCTATTGAACGTTGTGTCGGTTTTATTGAATTGATATTGTAGACAAAGAAGTTGATAGTGATGAATGACGAATCAAATTAATCTAATTTAATACGATTATTAGTTGGTTATTATGATATGAAATAAATAAATCAAAAACAATGTAATTATTTGTCAAAAATCGAAAAATTATTGTTTAAATTACAATATTTTATATTTTGATACAATTAAAATATGTAATTGCACATTATTATTTATTTATATAATTTCTAGATTTATATTTTGTTTAAAATTCGTACATTACAGAGCTCATTTCGGATATAATATGTATAAGGACTTATAAAAACAAGGTAAATTCTGAATAAATTTTTTCATAGGGTTAATTTTATATTAAAATAGTCCTAACAATTCTTGAGACGACATCGACTTTAGCGCTGAAATGTTCTTTGCAAGCTGTTCATGTCGTGTTAATGTTTCTTATATAAAAATTGACATTTATAAATAAATTTACATATTTTTAATTATTACATACATATTCTTAATATAAAAAAAAGCATAAAATAAAGCTTGATAATCTTTGAATGATAATATCTAAATTTCATTGAATTTCTCCTCCTAAATTGTTTTAATGATTGTTGAAATTTTTTTTTTTTTCACAAATTCTTTGAAGATTGTAAGAGAAGACAAATACAAAAGAGAATTAAAAAAAATTAAAGTTATGAAGTTTGTTTATTACAATACAATATTCGCGTCAACTTATGGTCCTGATTTGAAGCAGCAAAGACTAAATAATTTGGCAATTGTTATTTTGTTAATATTTATAAATTAATATCGAGTGTATAACACTTTTTATTCGAGAATTGAAAAATTGGAACGTATAATAATTATATTGATTTATTAAAATTTTAATTAGACTTCATGAAATAACAGATTATATTTTAAAACATTCGATGGAAATTATTTGGTCATAAAAATTTTGGTGACTACAATTTTAAATAAATAATAATATAGTTATATTTTTATTAAGTATTATTAAACTACTAAATTGAATTCTTTAGATAAATATCTGTTAAAATACTCACGACATAAACGCTCATATTCATCATATTCAGAAGTAAGAGCTTAATTTAAATTTGATTGTAAATCATGTATTTAAAATTAATAAATAATTCTTCAAATGATCTGCTTCAGATTTTTTGGACATGAACTTGGTCCGGATGGAAATGGAACGAACTGATTCGACCATTTCCTATTATTAAAAAAAATATAATGGAAATGGAACGAATTTATTTGACCATTTCCTTTTTTTAAAATAAAAATATCATGTTCTTAAATGATAATTTATTATGACTGTGACAGATTAAGTTGTAATTGTATTTGTTCAATGTTGAATCTAATCTTCCATAGAGCATCAATAAATTTTGAGACTAATACCCAACTATCATTAATTAGATTTTTACATATGTATTATTTATCGAAAGACCAAATAGTATTCCATGAAAAAAGTGCTGGCCTTTTTGAAGTGCTTAACTCCATGATTTTGAATTTTGAATATAATTAAAGTGAATTGGTGAGATATTTTATATTGAAATACATATTGTACAAAAGTTTAAATTTTTGAGAATTTTAAATTCTAATACTGATTTAGTTTTTATTTTTAGTCAGAAATCGACTGTTTAAATAAGAAAAACAAAAGGTGTGAGTGTTAATGTCTGTTAAACCTGAAATTAAAATTTGGGTATAGCGAAAGGCTGGTAATGGAAATAATGGCTGTGCGTAATAACACGGCGTTTTGCAATTGTGATCGTGTGGCGGAAATTGAGTGTGGTGTAATCTTCAATTTCAATAATCACAACGTCTAAATTAATATTCAGATACTTTAGCATTATATCGCGACGAATCAAATGAAATAATTTCTATATTACATAGAATTCTAAATTGAAATTTATTTAAAGGAACGTTCGGTATCGTTACATTTTTGGTCACATATTGTATTATTTGCAAATCATATACGTCGTTTAGTCATTTGTTATTGCTTTTAAAAACAGCCTACACAAATAAACCGCTTCAAAAGACTTGGAAATAATGATTTCTTTTTCGTTGCTTTGTTAATGAGGCGAAGTAATTAAATAATATTTATTGAAATTGACACGCCACTTATCATGAGTTACTATATAATTCAAAATACTAACTTGATTTTATAAAATAAGGCAAAAACATAGAATTTTTAAATAAATAAACAATTAGAAAACTCTCTTTTTTTTTAAAAGAAAATAAAATATTGCGTATAGAATTAATTACAAAATGTATGAGCGCCGCCATGGTATGGCGTAATGCGCGGATTGGTTAGTATTAGCTAGTTAAATTCTTGAATAACAGGTAAGAGGCGGAGGAACATAGCCATACTTATTGGCGAAGTAAAACAATAAAAACCTTTGACGCAACATAAATACTTAATGTTTAACAACGACGAAGGCGCAAAATAAATATTTGTTGTTTGTCCAGGAGATATATCATTGCTTAGAAAAGACTAATAAATAAACTTTAAATGTTACAAATTTGCCATTACATTATCTACCTATTAATAAACTATTGTCATGGCATTAATACAGAATAAACGTGTGACAAAACGTTAACCTTATTGAATATCATCGAAGTATCTAATTATGACCTTTTATAATTGGAAATGTATACAGGGAGCTTGTCTTTAACGCCTTTTGCGACTTATAAATAAATAAAGAAACTAAAAGAAACCATCAATATAATTTTATCTCCTTTATACTTTGCTCAATCTTACATATATGCTCTCGGAATTTGACTGCGCCCAAAATTTGCATTAAACATTGGAATTGAATTTTCGGATCTTTATGAAAGTTCGGACTCCTCGGAATGATGGAATGTGTCAAAGTGACCATTTTTACATCAAGAATCAATTAATAAGCATTTCCGTCATCCAAGCCACAAGCATACTGATCTTTACAAAGATTTCCGTAACAAAGCCATGTAGTTATAAAAAGGAGGACTTTTCGTCTTGTATTTTCAGTAGGGTTTGAATTAGATAGTTCTAATCTCTTTTGGCCTATTACAGAGCGCCGGTAGATGCAGTAATTCCTTGTAATTCAATAAATAAAAATCCTTTTCCTTTTTCTATAAATTCCTTTCGATTGTTTATTTACATTTCGTTCCTATCTCATTAACATTCTCATTTACATACAATAAAAACTAAACAATTACCTCTCGTGAAATTAGGTGACAATACAACACCATTTGAAACGTAATAATTAATTCTTATAAAAAGATATAATTTTAATACCAAAAGTAAGGAGAGTTCGTTAACTGAATAAAGAAAAAAGATGCATGATTGACGGTTACACTAGCAAATATATTTTTAGTGAACCAAGCATTAATTCATAAAGCTAATAACATTTAATTTCAAATTATTTCATAAAAAAATGTCTCGATATCAACGAAGCAGATACTTTGCTCGTCGACAAGGTCGCATTACTCGTCAAAAACACTATAAATTTAGAACGTGTTAATACCCTTAACAAATAGAAAAATTAAGAACAACATCACGAGTAATTCATCAATTATGAAGATAGCTTGTACGAGAAAATGAAGGTTTGGGTGAGCAAGAAGAGATGCAAGTAATTTGTGTAGAGAGAATAACCTAATACAAGGAGATTTGATGAAGAAACTAGAGATAGACAAGGACATTACGTTAATTTTATGTAAGGGGGTTGGAATAGTGAATAAATAGCATTACCGGAGCGGAGTTTACAAAGTTCATAGTACATTAATTCTATTAATTCTTTGAATGACAGGAAGAGCAAACATAATTATTCGCTTAAAATAATTAACACTTTATATTTTTAAAGACAATAATTTAATCATTTAATCAATCGATGGCATCAACGATCCTTTTAAATGGTAATGAATAAAATTTATTATAAATCTATTATTTTTAAATAAAGTTTCATTATTATTAACTATAATATATATATAAAATAAATAAATAAATAATATTTATATCTATGAAAAAAATTTAATAAATGTAAAAATTTTATTTTTAATATATTTAAAATTAACTTTATTTAGAAAGTAAAATTACTTTTAAATTTGAAAGAAACCCATTGAAGGGATAATGCACACATTTTTAGCATTAAAATTTGGATGTTAAGCTTTTAAGACAAAGAGCATTACGCCTTTTTATTTTATTATGAGATAGGATTTCTAATACTTTTATACTTTGGAAATTTTTATCACTTAGTATGGATTTGGCTCTTAATCAAATACCGCGTAGCGCGGATTGTTAAAAAATTACGAATATAAGAATAAATAAAGGTCATTTCGTAGTTGCCTTTTTTTGATGACAGAAAGAGAGAAAGGTAAGCTAGTCAATAATAAAAATAATCATTAATATCATAGAAAAATATATATTATTTCCTTTTTAGGTATCATTTGGAAAAGTAAATAACCGTTTTAAAAATAAAATAATAAACTGAAATTCTATTTTGGTATAAAGCCAAGTTAATTATTAAATATAAAAAAATACATCGGAGTATGAATAAAAATCAAATTTTTTTAAATTCTTAGAACCTGATTTACCTAGCAACCTTCCCAAACATGTTTTTCGAATAACGAAAATAATTTGAAAATGGATATCGAGACAACGAATCATACGTACCTAATACGAGGCGTAATAACATAGGCAAACATATATTGTATAATGATATTTACATAAATTTCTATGATGCAATACAAATTGACTGATAGTTAAACATTCATAATAGATATATGACCAATTTATTATTTATTTCATACTTAATAATTTCCAAAACTATTTAAAAGATTCGAGAGCACTCGATAAAAATATTGTAAAAATAATAGAAAATTAATATGATAATGATATAAAACAAAAATAAATCTCTCTTCGTTACACTTCAACATTAGAAACCGTCAATTCGAGATATGGGTCAGGTTTACTGAAAAACCCAGGTTTTTTCTTGATGTGAAATCCTTCAACTGGTTGAAAAACAAAATTTCTAACTAGGATACTTAATAATACCTTAATTTCGCTTAATGCTAATTTATTGCCTATACATGATCTAGCACCAGTTACGAAAGGAAAATAACTATAATTGGTTATATTTTTGGTTAAAGAAGGATCTGACCATCTTTTTGGATCAAAATTTTCAGCCGTTGGACCCCAAATCGAAGGGAGTTTATGAATTGTCGAAATTGGAATATCAATTATAGTATTCTATAAAATAAAAGAGCGTTGGTGATTTTGAATAATAACATATTTCTTTTATTCTTTAAATAAAAAAATGTAAAATACCTTTGGAATAAATTGCCCACTAAGGATTCTATCTTTAGTATTATATCGTTGAACATTTACAACTAAGATATAATAAAAAAGATAAGTCAAAAGAAATTTTCTTTTAAATTTATATATAAAGTTAATTAATTAAGTTATTTAATAATTAAGATCATACCTGGAGAAATTAATCTTAAAGTTTCTTTAATGATATTATTTAAGTATTCCAAAGAATTGATTTCGTCATAAGTGGGATTAAATTTTGATTTGTCAGGAAAAGCTTTAACCAATTCTTCACGTAACAAATCTTGTTCTAGTGGGTGTTGTGCGAGTAGAAGCAAAGCCCAACACGTTGTAGTACTTGACGTTTCATGCCCCGCGAACAAAAACGTCATAATCTAAATCCAAAAAAATTAATAATTAATATAAATAACGATTGTTATTTTTAAAAGGATAATTTAGCTTTAAAACCTGAAATTTTAGTTCATCGTCAGTCATTTTCTCTTCGATGGGTAAGTTCTTGTTAGATTTAATTAGTAAAGATAATAAATCATTGCCATTTAATTTGTTATCTTCATAGTCACGATACTTTTCTTCAACCAACTTCCTTGATTCACGATCAATAACTTTACACGCATTATTAAAATTATTATTTATGCCAATTGGGATTTTTCTGACAAATGGAATGTAATAAGATAAAAGAGTAATAATGACGGGTAATATGGATACTTTGACATTTACAAGAGACTCGTAAACTTCTGCCAATTCACTCGGAGACGTTAGTGAATTAAATTCATGATTAAACCCTAAAAAAAAGATTAAATTTGAAGTCAAATAAATGAATTTATTAAGTTTAATAAAACGTATTTCTCATTTCTCTTACCAACTAATCCAATGATATCTAGTGTGGTCTTTGAGATTTTGGGAGAAAGATTAATCTTCGATTCTCCCTTATTTACTTCGTCTTCTATCAAATTTTTCAATTTCGAAGCTATACGAATAAATGTTGGAATCATATTCTAAATGTAGCACAAAGGGATTATTATTTCGCACAATTATGAACAATATATATTAATTAAATAAAAAAAATTATATATATAAATACTCACTTTAATGTTTGTATGAGTGAAAGCAGGATTCATCATTTTTCTTTGTCTCTTGTGAGTTTCTCCTTCTACAAGAGCAACACCTTGACCTAAGAAAGCCTTAAAATCAGCCAAATTCTGATGCGGTTTAATGAATTCATAAGATAGATTTGAAAAAATTTCTTGAATTATTTTTGGATCCGTAATTAAAAGGATTGGTTTATTTAATAGTCCATGGTATTTTGCAAAGTTTCCATATTGTTTCACCCATCTTAGATATGGTTCACCAGACTATATCAAAAAAATAAAGAAAAAAAGAAGAAAAAGAAAATGTTTAAACAATTTAAATGGTTATAATTGGAAAATGTATTTAAATATTAACCTCTTCGAATAAAAGTCGTTTAAAACTTCCGTAAAGAAGATTTTCAGAAGGTGGCCCAGGCACGTTTCTCAAAGAAGAAATGTAATAGGGCCAAATGTATACTTTATAAATTAACCAGCCTATAAGAACGATCCCAAATACAACACAACTAAGAAAGAAATTCAATTCAATCATTTTTTTTTTATTTTCCTCGAACAATTTAAAATTTTCTTAAAAAAAAAAATTAGAGATTTATTTTTTTTTTTGCAAAATGTTCCAATTTGAACGACATATATATTTGAATCGGTAGATAATATTGCCGTTATCAATTGTAATATTTAATCAACCGACATTGGTGTTGTTGGTAGGTATAAAAATCATTTAAGCGATAACCAATCGTATAAATTATATTTTATTAAATTTAGAGGATCGTCAAAATGATCTTTTTTATTTTTTTACATGCAAGGTAAGGTTACTTACTCTACAGTATATCGAAAATTAGAAAGTCGTTCGTTCTTATTTGGATAATTTCAATTCTTTATTGCGTTATCACAACTTGTCGCGTGAAGGTCCATTACGTAAAACAATCTTATAATAAGTTTAGTATTTTCATTCACTTAAAGTAAATTGTAAAAATAAATTTTGATATGTCGCGCCATGTACTACAGGTTAAAATGATAGACATTAAATATATTCGACGATTGCCAGCTTACCAAATGAACTTGTTCTTACAATTTTGTAGCTATATCGCAAAAAAAGAAAATATTTATGAAAAATCTTTTCTTTTTCTAAGGCACCTATCTGAATTTGCTAAATTAGATTTTTTAAAAAAATAAATTAATCATTTGAGAAAATAATATATAATCATCACAAAAAATTTAAGTACCCCAACGAGATGACTAATCCTTGGTTGACCTAACTTTATTTGTATTAGTTATATTAGACCAAGAATCTTTGAAAATTGGTTCAACAAAAAAAAAAGGAATTACTCGAGATATATTGCCGGCTAAATAATTATGTGATGAAAATCTATCAATAATCTCTTTAAGTCGATTGATCTACTTTTGGAACCTATCAAAAAAGAAGGGATAAACCATTTTAGAGGTTGGAACCGGCCCAAAAATCCTTAACCGGTTAATAACCGGTTAAAAATTTCTTTAACCGGTTAATTAACCG
>CAMKVN010000552.1:0-27008 GCA_946474995.1 Funneliformis geosporum
AAATTCACTATAGCTCTATAGCGAAGTTGAAGTTCAGGACATAAAATTCGTTATATCAAGGGTTGACTGTAGTAATATCAATATAAAAAAAGCTATTTCAATTATAATGTCTTTATTATTAAACCTCTTAATTAATTTTAAATACTAAAAATAAATTATTTTATTATTGATAAGCTTTATATATATTTTATATAATAATAAAAAAAAAACTTTTTAAAAATATTTCTTTTAAAATTTTTAATGATAAAAAAAAAAAATTTGTTTACTTTATTTTAAATTAAATTAAATTTAATTAATAAAATATACTTTCAATAAAAAGGTTCTTTAGATTTTCCTTATCTTTTTCTATTACTATCTTTAGATTGTATCATCCATCCATCTAAATGGAATAGAAAGTCTCCGTCCGATCTTTGCAATCCGATTGGTTAATCTTAATTCCCAGAATTAGAAATTCTGCTAGAATTATGAGTGGGAAGTGCGGATCTCTTCCATAATAACAAATATTTTCGTTTCTTACTCCGCAAATCTCGTTTTAATAAATTTATTATTTGGTTCATGATCACATTTTTTTTTAACTTTCCCAAATCCAAATAACAATGCAATGTGTTATTCTCACTAATAAAAAGTAATCTAAAATAGATAAACGACTTACCAAATTGGTTTAATAAGAAATGTTAACCCGGAGATCTCTGAATAAGCAAGTTGTGGAGTATTATTAATCTATATGGTACAAGATTTTCAACTTTGATATTTACCTTATTTATTTCTCCCGAAGGATTGTAGCCACACTATTTTTTTTTGAAAAAAAAGAAAGTCATAAGGGAAAAAGAAAATCCATCATTTTTTGTGTAAAAAATAATTTCTAAATTCGAAAAAGGGTTATTTATATATATATATTACAATAAATAAAAAAATGAAATAGATTAGTAAATTTCAGCGGTATTTAGAATTTTTAATCCCAAAGGAAGAATAACTATAAGTAAGGTGATCTTAAAAATGACGAACAAAGAATTTGATATCAAATGGCGAATGTACTAGTCTAATGCAATCCTTATTTTATATGATCCTATTTTATAATTAATTATTACATTTTGAGAATGATTTGCTAAAAAAAAATTTAAATATTTACTTGTGGAACACGTGTGAAAAATGCATACGCATGTTGTAATATGATGATCATTCTGATCGCGTGTTCGGAAGATACTTTTGTTCTTTCGGTTGGATATTTGTACAACAAGGTTTATAAATTGATAAAGGTTAATCAAATATAGCTTTATTTTTTGCGTCTTTGATTTGGTATATAAAAAAAGAGTTTTAAGTTGATTTTAAAAATCACATAAAATATTCACAAAACGCATGATAAAAATAGTCATTCATCTTTTTCTTGAGTGATAAATTTGATCCTTTACAATTACTTTTATGCACATGTCGCAGGATATTTTCTCTTCTTATCTTCTCGATTAGGAAATTCAATACATAGCAATCGCATAGCAACTGTAATAGATAATAATTGATCATTTTTTGTTATTGCAGTTTTGTTTACCTGTCAATTTCTTTTGGTTTACGTTAAATACATCCTTTTCAATTATTTTATAATTGTAACTCTCATTCTTAAACATAAACGAATTTATTCTTCGTAATCCTTTATTTTTTTAGGGGTAATAAAAATATAAATTGAATATCAATTACTGCATAATATTTTACACTTTATTTTGCTGCGCATACTTTAAAGACCGTTAAAAATGTCATTGGAAATAGTTTATGGCATTTATTCTTTTCTGGCGGATTGTGATGAGGAACTTGATTTTAAATATGGAGAACCTATCATAGTACTTGAAAAAGATGAGATGTATGGAGATGGCTGGTGGAAGGTAAAAATATTGTTAAAGTGAAAAAAAAAATTATTTTTTTCAACCGTAAAGCTATTTCAGATTCTTTATTTTAATTAAAAATTCTCGTATCCTACTTATACTTCATTAATAGGGTCGAAATATACGTGGAAGAATTGGTCTTTTCCCTATGAATTATACCAGTAAAGATAATCCTAGAGATCCTTTAGAACTTAAGAATCTTCGTAATAATAATCTGTCAAAACCAGAATCACAAACACCTTACTCTATTGATGAAACAATTGATGAATTACAAGAAAAATTACAAAGAATGGTGTTGAAAAATGATCGTTCATCACATTTGTCTGCAACAACTTCAAGTAGTTATGTTTCTGCACCGATAAATTCGGAAAAAAATTCGCCAAGGAATTCACAGCTGTCGACTACTTTTGATAATCCCAAAATTTTGTCATTTTCTTCCTCTTCTTCTGACAACAATTATATAAACAAAGATTTAAAGATTAAAAATCATCCTGCGACATGGGATGTACAACAAGTATGTAAGTGGTTAAGCGAAAGAGGTTATGGTTCCGAAACGAACCATTTTATCGAAAATGACATCACCGGGGATATACTTTTAGAATTAAATTTAGTCACACTCAAGGAAATAAATGTTTCGTCCTTTGGCAAACGCATTCGTTTAAAGAATGAAATCGCCTCATTAAAGAATCAGTATTCAGCGAATGGTGAAGTTCAAGAGAATCAGGTAAATTATAAGAAAATTTTTGGCTAAACATTATTTCCTTTATTAAAAAAAGATTAATTTGCTTGCTTTAATAGGCTCAAAGCAAAAATTATTCGAGTACAACATTTTCACAAATTGGAAGTTCCGAATTTAATGGAATTAATGTATCAAGCCAATCCAATTCAAACATTGACGAAATATTTTCCGATGTCTCAAAGGCTCACTCAAATTCGCAACGTTCTTCAACAAGCAATCTGCACACCAATCAACATACAACCACAATTCCTCCATCATCAAAAGATCTCGAAACATCAAAGGTAAATAAAGTCTTAAGTTAAATAAGTTAATAAAGTCTTTATTTAAGTATAACGTTATTTTTATATTTGCATAATATGAAGATTCTTAAGAAAAGTCGATCCTTTTTAAAGTTTGGTTCCTTTGCGAAATCCAATAATATAAAATCAAATAAAAAAGAAAAGGTAAAGCAGTCATACTACTTTATAAATAAAAATACTGCAAAATTTTTTTTGTTTTTTACTTTGAGATGAGATATTAATATACGTTGATTTATTCAATAGGAAGAAAAATCTAAGATAAAGAAAGAAAAGATATTTAATAATAATTCTTCTTCACAATATGATGATGTTCGTCCTACGTCCGAAGTAGAAAAAGTTGGATCATTGAGATTTATTCTAAGAAAAAACAAGAAAATTTTTTTGGTATATATATATATTTTTTTTTTTGATTGTCTTTAAATATATAATTGCTCATGACATTTTTTTTAGGATCGAAAAAGTTTGGTCGAAAATCAATTAGGACCTTTCAAGGAATTATCAGTGTGAGCTTTAGAATTTCTTTAACTGGGAACCGTTTGTAATTGGTATTAATTTTTTTATACTTATTGCTATAGTGATGAAAGTCATGATCGAGTAACTAGTTATTATTCCGATCATAGTAGTGATAATTATATCGATGATGATCAAATAATAAGAATTGGTGTACCAGATCATCAAGGTTCGCTAATGAAGCAAGGAGACAAATATAAAACCTGGAGAAATCGTTTTTGTATATTAAAAGGTTCGAATTTATATTACTTACAGGACGACAAGGTATATCTTTTACTTTTTTTTTTTTTTTTTTTTTACATATATATCACATAGCAACAAAAACTTAATAGAATGTGATATATTACAGATGATGGAAAAACCGAGGGTGAAAGGTCATATTAATCTTACGGGATATAGAGTTATTCCCGATGAAAATATATACCAAGGCAAATATGGATTCAAGTTGTTTCATGATAATGAACGTCCTCATTTCTTTGCTCATGAAGATTTAACGACAACGAGAGATTGGATGAAAGCTATAATTAAAGCTACTATTGAAAGAAATATAAAAGGTATGAGGAAATGAAGCAAATTTCAAAACATTAAATTTTAAACGCAGAAAATAACCGTTTCATTTTTTAATTTTCGTAGCACCTGTTGTCTCATCAAATAATGTTTCAACGATTACATTATCCGAGGCAGTGAATCGAATGGTTCCATCACGCCCAGCTCCATCACCACCAATGGATACCAATAACAATTCCACATTATTTTCAATGCGCCCTCCATCAAACTTTGAACATGATAATGAAAAATCTTCACAACATAAACCCAAAGCACAATCAACAGGAACCCTACCATCATTTTCCAAACCATCAAATTCAAATTCACTTAATAACAGTAGACCTACATCACCTGAATCCTTATCCAAATTCACTTCACATTCCAAATATTCGTTTCCGAATAATCCTACTAAAAAGCGTATTGATTCCGTAATTAACCAACCAAAGTTTCCTTCAATGTCTGTATCACTTTTAAATGCGCACAGATCTCCTTCTTTTCATGAAAATAAGTTTAGTGGAATTTCAATGGGTTATTATGTGTAGGGTTTAGGTTAAACAAAATTCGCTGGATACACTGGATACATGTTATGTATATAATATAAAACTTTTATATTCAACATTATATAATAAAATAAAATACGCTTGCAAATCGAAAAAATCAAACAGATAAATCTAAAAATGTATATGTTGAGTAAATTAAATTTACATAACCCTTAAAAAGCAATTGTGGTAAGCTCATTGAACTCGTCATCTACTGACAGAATTCACTTTTCCATTTCGTATACTCCATTAGTGAAAATTCGACGTCATTTATAAAAAAAAAATAGTGTCACTTTATTCCGAATTTGAAAATGCAATTCTGAAATGTTAAAAAGATTACAATATAGAATTAACGATTCATCAAATAAGTGGTCAATGTTGACTGTAATTTAATGAATTTCACCGCATTAAAATTAATGCTGATTGTCTGATTATATTATATTTTACGAATAATTACTTAAAAACAAAAAAGCAATACACAAAATAAAACCACCAATCCATCTAATCCTTCGCTTTTGTAAATGGTTATGAAGTATTCGATTATTCGATTATAAATATTGTTCTTTTAAAAGTTTCTGAATCAGTGTCCCAATTATAGGTAATTGTTAATTCGTGTTTTATTTTGTATGCCCTAAACATTAGGTCCTAATGTCATAATGTGATTGGTCTTACCTCCGTGTTTAAAATTTTGTAAACAAATTTTTTCAATTAATAATATTTAAAAAACAAAAAAATGTACCCCCGTCATAATAATACAAATTAAGATAATCTCTTTATTTTGAATTAGTTTTGTTTTTTTTTGTTATGACAAAAAAAAAAAATTATAGTTACAAGTAAAAAAATAAAAGTACAAGAGTAAAAAAATTTTTTCTTAAATAAACACACAATAAAAACACTAAATAATAAATCCAGTCCAAAAAAAAAAAAATAAAATAAAATAAAAAATAAAAATAAAAACAAATAAATAATAATGCTAATAATAATACTCTACTACTAATTCTATAAATAAAAAAAAATATACTACTATTATACAAATTCATTTCCACCTATTGGAGCTAAATCATTATAATCTTTTATCAAATTATCGCGAATTTTAAATAAACCCGAAGATTTCATACATGTTCGTATCGTAGAATTATTATGACATGCTAATATATTTATCGTACTTGCAAAATGACGTCGAACTGATGTAACTGTAATGAAAATTTGTTGTAATAAATGATTATTAGAACTAGTTATAGGTGAATAAGGCGGGGAAGGTGGCATCGAAATGGGTTGACTGGTGTTTATGATGAGATTTGATTTGGAAGTTTGTGATAATGCTGATGATGATGAATTTGAGTTTGAAATGTTCTTACAAACTCGATCATCAAGATATCGATATAAAATTCCAAGATTTCTGAAAATATAATTTGAAATTTCTGTATTAACGTTAGGATTCTTGTCAAAGTATGAAAGAAGAATATCTATGAGTCGAAGCATAAATTTCTCCGAATAATGTTTATCCGAAAGATTTTGTGGTATGATAATCGCGCCTTTTGCCTTGGATGTGATTGAATTCTTTCGAGAAATATCAAACACCATCATTTTTTGTACAATCGTATCAATCATTGAGAGAATATGTTGATTATAAATAGTACTTCCCGCAATCTTGGATCTTTCTTGTAGGAATATTATAACCCATTCTAACCAATTTTGCTCCCATAAACATCTCATATTGACAGGAGTCAATATTCTTTTTATATCAGTCAACACTTGAAATACAAGTTCAGAATTCTTCGATACTTTAAGCAAATCAAATATCAAGCAGATCATTTCAGGGTATATTAATTCTTCATTGCCCTTATTCATCGTTCGAGAGATACTATCTTCTGAACTTCGAGGTGAAGTTCTTTTAAATATAGGTCTATCCAACATCGTTAAAGAACAATTCTTAAATTCTGGATCACTTTGATAAAAATTTATTCCAATTCCGATTAATACTTGTGTAAATTCTAACGAAAGTTGATGCTTCAATAAATGTATTCGAATCGTGTCAAATCCATTAATTTTAACAAGTATTCCTTTACTATGCTTAACATTTGAACTCATTAAAATTCCCATCATTTTAAGGATTGTAATACGAAACATTTCATTAGGGGCTTCTAAGAATGGCATTAAAAGAGATAAAGCTTTTAATCCACGTAATTTTTCAACGAGTTGAGTGTCAAATGTCATAATCTTATAGAGCATGCTAACTATTTCACATTTAACTTCAACGTTCACCCATTTATCCTTTTCCAAATATTTAAATAGTTTTGTTAGTTCCTCAACGGTTAAATCTAAAATCATTACTTCAAGTGTTCGCATGGTAAAATGTTGAAGTGATGCGGGGAGATTATCGATCAGATCAAATAACATGTCCACACCGAGATTGTTACGCCATGTCTTGAGATTCTCGGGCACATCAATCAACATATCCATCAAAGTACGTACTACAGGTAACTGTACGGATTCTTTACATCCACGCAAAAGATCGATAATAACCCTTAGAGGATCGATGTTTGAAATGAGCATTTGATTATTTTTCATCACACCATCACTAACTATATCCAACAACACATAGAAATGTTCGGGACATAAGACGCTATGATCCTTGTTCAAGGATCGACGAATCGTATCAAATCCATTCTTTTCCGTGAATTTAACAACATTTTGTGGACTCTTGTAAAGTAAATTAGATATTGTTCGAAGTCCAATCAGCTGCTGTTGTGGATCCATATATAAGATTTGGAAGCAATGATCTATTCTTCCAGTTTGCTCAATAATGTCTCTCATGGAACGAGTAGCGTGCACAGAACAGCCCCCTTCCATTTTCCCAGCCGACTTAGTAAAACTCATCGAATCCGAATATTTTCGAGACTTTTCACTTTCAATTATGGATTTTTGCTCAAGGTTCAAATATGATTGGGGGTGAATGGCCATTACTTCCTTATTTTCTACGCCAAGTAAACGATAATTCTTAGAATAGGCAGGACCTCGATTGAAAACAATCTCTGATATTTCTTCATCCCAAAGTCCTCTGAACAAATAGATGGAGCCAATTTGTCCGTAGAAATGACTGTTTGTTGCAGATATTAATTCTTTATTAGGCGATTTTTGTAAACCAGGACAGATTTCTTTTCCACGTCGTCCAATAACAGCAACAATCTTTTCTTTGCCCGTTATCTTTGGATAATTAAACATATTATGTGATTGTATCATAGATCCATCAACAATTAACGACGTACTATCTTTGGAATGAACGAATACGATATGATGCCAAATTCCAATCTCTTGAAAATCGAAACCGTAAAAAACAAAATCCTCTGGTGGCAAAGTGTGGTGTTGTGTTCGAACACAGAGACAATATCGATCCGATCTATCCATACGTTTAAAATAGAGTTCGAAAGTTGTGCACGTCCCTGATTTATCTTCATAACACAATAATCCAGTTTCGTCTCCAAAAAAGGCAATAACTTTAATCCACATACTAAGTGTATAACCATGCTTTATACTAGGAAATTTATCCAAAGGCGCGGTTTGTAACACGCTGTCGATTCCATTGAAATTGAAATAACAAGATGGATCCATCCTTTCCGATATTCGCTCAATTGAATAAATCATTTGCATTTGTATCTCTCGAATGAAGAAAGGATCAATTTTAATTGTTGAATTTCTAGATGAAGGTTGAGACTGAGAGAAAGAACTAGAATTTGATCTTCTATGTGATCCTCCTCCATCTAAAAAATGTCCAAACATACTAAGGGGATCATATGCGGCTTCAAATAACAAAAGCACATCAGAGTTCGTCACATCATACGCCCCTAATGCCGGTATCAAATCTACATATGACGGAGGGTGTTGTCTAAGAGGCTCAAAATCGTTCGAGCATTTTCCCTTCACAAATAAAACTTCCATTACAAACTTCAAAGCTCTATTCGCGCACAATAGTTCTTTATTACGTGGATCAACCTCCATCAACATCATTAATAAATTAAAATAATAGTGTTGTAATTTATCGTCATCACCATCGGCAATATGAGAAAGAAGCTTTAAAGCCATCATTGCAGCATCTGAATCGCGGAATATAATTCCCACCCAACCTCGAAGCTTATCATTAATTGTTGAAGAATCTGATTTGACGGCGTTTGAATTTAAACCAAAACCACCCAAGTTGCGAGAATTACTTCGTTTGCGAGTTGTTTGTTTACTCGGTTGTTCAAGAATTTCTTCAGCCCTAAGTCGTTCAACTCGAGTAGTAGGTGCTAATGTAGGACTTGGAAGTTGCGTACTACTTTTACTACTTGACCTAGACATCTTAGCAGAAAAACTAGCTAAATTGTTCTCGTTCGTAGAATCGAGAATTGTATTAAGAGATGAAGATGAACCATTTTTCGTCCCTTCGTAAAAGCTCGTCGAATGCGAAATTGAAGTTTGGTTGCCTATCGTTACGCGATTGTTATTACGCTTGTGCTCTTCTTGCTTTTTACTATATATATAAGGAAGATGAGTAAATTAAGGCCAATTAATATATATATATAAATTATATTTATACCTTTGTTTATTAAATCCCACATGCCGCTTTTGTGTAAATTGAAGCAACTCTGTAAATAAAGGAGTCGAATCTAATAAACCCGAAATAAAAGGCATAATATCACTACTGATCAAAAAGGGATCTGCTTCTACGGGGCATTGAGATAAAGATCGACTGATACTTCCAATAGTTGCAACTTCAAGAACAATTTCACAACATGTTCTTATGAAAGTGAAGTGAAATGATATTAATAATTAGTAAATTCTTCTCTTTAAACTTGAGTAACATGTGCTTATCAAACTTACTTATCAATAGGTGTTACTGAGGAAAGGATCAATTCCAGGAAACCATCATATCCGAATAAATTTCCCAGTAATTGCTGTACACCTTCATAGCCAGCAAAAAAATCACCGACGGTAACAAGTGCAGCAGATGCCACATCTTTATCTTGTGTATGGCTTATAATCCCCAACATGACTTCTAGGCCACCAAATTCTCCAAATAGCTGTTTTGCTTTATCACTCTTACGAAGTACAGAGGATACAACGTTACATACTTTGGTCTGAAGCCAAGGATAAATCGCTCTTTTTGGACGTTGAAGTGAATTACATTGATATTTTGGATTTAACAGCGAAGAAATAATAGTAACTGGGGGTTTGCTACTTGCGGTAGAATCAACCTCGGACGCATTAGATGGCTTTGCAGATTTACTGATATTTGCAAGAATATATTTGGTTAACTTTATCATCCACTATTTAAAATCATTTAGTTTTATCAGTTTGATATTTTCCAATATAAATGAAAGGACATTAAGATGAAATAATTTTAAAACTTGCCTTGACACTCTCAATACAATCCAAACCACAAACGATATATTCTCTTAATAACCAAAGAGCCATATCTGCAATCATTATATCCTCATCTAATCCAGGATAATCTTTCATTATAGAAAAGTCTTGAATGTCTAAGCCAACTTGCGAATTAATATCATTTACACACTCAACGCATGAACTAGAAAGAACTATAGCATCATGGAGCGTTTCAAACCCTTGTAAAGCTTCAAAAAGTTCCATATTTCTTCCTGAAGCTTCAACCAATAACCCAACGATATGTAAGAGAAGTAGATTCTGTTCTGCGATCACGACTCGATCAAGTTCGGTCAAAGTTGTGTCCATTATAATTTCAGATTCTACACGTTTACTTAGATCTGAAGCCAAACCATCAAATTCGGACATTTGAAATATATCTCTTATAAATTGTAAGTATATGCTTAAAAGATTTTTCTCAACGTCTTTATTTCGACTAAGAAGGTCAGTCAACAAACGCGATACGCTGCGCAAAATAATATTAACAACAATTGATTTTGATGGTAAGCAAATTTCCATCAAGATTCGCGTGTATTCCTAATTTGATGACGTAAACATTTAAGTGAGTATGCAATTCTTGATTGAAAATTTTTTTTGAATTGTTATATACTTTTTAACTCACTTTCAGTATATAGGAATTATTTTCGCTTAGAATAACTGCCATGTATTCCAATGACCTTGTTACAGCCACTAAATAACGAAACACTGGATTTAGATCGACAGCTCGTGCAATTGGTGATCTGGCAGAAAATAAGGACGGCGAATTTGGGTCAACTGTCGTTATATCATATTTTATATCGTCAAAAGTTTCCAAGCTTGCTTGAGATAATTCTTCCAGTTTCAATACTCGGAAGAGATCATTTATATTCTCATTCACACGAATGGCTGAATTCAGCATCATCATTAAAGTATCAACTCCACCAACTTTCCACGCGGCAACGACATTAAGACAATTTATCGTAATTAAATCTTGAATACAATTGAGAGCATGTTGCCGCACATCTAGTTGAGAAGATGAGACAATCGTGTTGAATATGAGATTAAAAGCGTCAACATTGCTAACAACCTTAAATATGAGAAAGTTAAAAGTGAGTAAATACTATTTGACATAAATTATAAATGTACTCATTTGTTCTTACCATTTCTTCACTACCGTCAAGACTTATTATAAAAAAAACATTAAAGCAATCTTTGAGAAAACTTTCGCGCTCTCCCGCTCCATTTTCAGGAAATTGATCAAGTACGTTAAAAATCGTCGTATAACCATCCATCTTACGAAATTCGGTCTGGTTTGCCGTATTTCGAAACAACAACTTGCAAATTGTCTCTATTATATCCAACTTTGAAACTGCTGTCATACTTGATTGAGATAAACCTTCTGATAATATGTTCGTCAAAGATCGAAGGGCACCCTGTACACGCATATATTCCTAAATTTAATTGCGTTAACATTCATCAATTATAAAAAAACAAACAAAACAAAATTTCAAAAAAAAAAATATATATATACCTTTAGCATATCTGAATTATTATTATTATTATTATTATTATTATTATTAACATTAAATCCTTTAAATGAAATTGGAGAATTCACCTCTGCGCTTTCATTTGTTGCAACAGATGAGGCGCTCGTTTCAGAGTATTTATCCAAGTCGTCTGAGCTTCTTTTATCGCTACTACTTGAATCTGAAGAACTGTCCTCGTCTTCCAGATATGTCATAATATTAACGCTACCATTTAAATTACTTTTATTAGATATTATTTTTTCTAACTTGTCATCCTTATTATTATACGAATCTTTTATTAGAATAAAACGCGGTATTGTAGATTTGATTTTATCTGATGTGGGTATGAAGGGACAAATTCTAAATAATTTTTTTTTATAAAAAAAAAAGTTGATTAATTATTTTTTTTTTTACGAAGAAAGAATTTATATATATTTGAATCGTACCTTCTTTCCAAACCTAACTTCCTTTTATCATTAAGACTATCGCTATGATTTACCAAAATTTCACTCGCAAGTGCATGCAAATTTGGAAAAACTCTACCAAGCTCAGTAAATACTAATTCACGTATTTCAGCAATCATGCTTGAAACTTTTTCTCCAACAAGACTACCAAAGAAAGTATTCACATTATCCCTTTCTTCTTCATTAAAATCACTATCAAAAGTATCATATTGAGAGAATAGATTTTCTCTATTTAATTTCATGCCTATATCAACATTCCCATCGTTATTGATATAATTTTGTCTTTTTGATATCTTTTTGTTAATATCCGAAATCCTTAGACCATTTTTCTAAATTGTCCCATTCCAGATTTACGAAATAATATTAGAGAGTTTCTTAAATATAAAAATATATTTGATATATTATGTATTTAATTATTTTTGAAAAAAAAAGTTTTTTAAGGTACCTGAATGTCTTCGTCTCGAACCTCAAGAAAATTTTTTATAGTTCTAACAATTTCTGATGTCAAATCAGGATCATCAATTAATAAACGTAGAATTTTTTTGAAACCTTGATGTCTGCCTATCTCAATTTTATTCAAATCATTTTCACCCAACGTGCTAATAACTCTCAAAGTTAATTTTTTAGCCTCCGTTGTATTTAACTTTTCCAATAATAATAAGATTCGATAAATTAAATTAGGTGTATTGGCAACTAATTGCCGATATTTTTCATCCTAAATTTTTTTTATTTTTATTTTTAATTTTTTATTTTTCGAAAGATGATAAATCAATCAATTTGAACATAATTAAAGAAATAAATATTTTAAATAAAATACCTTTAATATTAATTCTGCTACATTTAACGCCTTGTTAACTAAATCGGCCACTCTTTCCACGCCAGGATCTGGCTTCTCTTTATTAACTTCCCTTTATAAAAAGAAACAAAAAAAAAATTTTATGTCAGAAATATCAAGTTTTAATTATTCTTTTTTTTTTTTAAATTAAACAAAAGAAAAAATGTATATACATATATATATTTATTACCGATCAATAGTATTTAGTAAATTCACTAATACTTCTGAGCAGTCACCGTATAATTTGTCCAATGAGAAATCAGTTGGTATAATAATTCCGGAAGCACTCCATTCTTTGTATGCTTCTTGAAAAATGTCGAGAAAATTTTCAAGTTTTTGAATCATTAATTGAACATCACTATATAAATTAAGGATTGATTATTTTTGTTTCAAAAGTAATGATTTCAATGCGCATATACCCCAAAATTGCACCTTTATTTACTAAAATATCTTAAAAACCGCTCAATTATTGATCTAATTCAATAAATTTGATTATAGTAAGCAATATTTCGGTGCATTGATAGCGGATTATCGAGCGATTGATTCAATAAATTCATTATTTTCAACCGTATTTTAAATCCATTCTCCCGATATGGATAAGATCAATAATAATAAACTTACTCTTTATCCGAGACGGAACGATACTCTTGCCAACAAGTTTGAATTTTGCGGTAATTTTTGTGAATAGCCCATTTCTGCCGCAAAGTTGCCATTACAAAATGATAGGCAACACGTAAAGACAAAAGATACTAACAAAGTCGAGGAAAAGGGTCAGCAGCAGTTAGGCGGGAAAATTATTATAATAATAATAATTAATATTAAGGGTAAAGAATAATAAAGGATAATTTTTTTTTTTGTAAAAAAAAATTAATTTGCCACAACGTATATTAAGTCCAAACTAAATATGCATAGATGATTTCCAGGTTTATAAATTTGTGATATCTACAAATTATCACGATGCAAGTAACAAATCACTATTTTTCGGCTAATTTTCTGGTTTTAACTTGAATAAACGCTAAGCGAAACAAAAAAAAAAGTTTTTAATTATATGGTTCGGGTGATAATCAAAAAAAAAAATTGCGGATTTTTTTCAATTTTTTTTTTTTGAGAAAAAGAAGAATTCGTTTTTTTACGTTTTTTTTATTTTGAGTTACAAATTTCAAACAAGATCAGCAAAACCCCCCCTATAAAGGAATACAGAGCAGTGAAAAAAAAAAAAGTTAAAGGGGGCAGTGTAATAGCTTGTATTTTATTTATCGGTATTACACAATTAGAGAATATATCATCTTTGTTTTTTTGATATTGTACAAATTTGGTGAAGCATAAAATATCAAATCAGTTTGGAACGATCACTTGCCCAAATTTAACCCTTTCTTCGAATAAATATAAATTTAGTATAGCCTTTAAGTTCATATAATTGGGAGAAACAATTATGTAAATTTGAGACAAACAAATTTATTCATGAATACTTTTGTAAAGATCTTTATTGGGCAATTTTTTTTTGAAGTACAAATAAATAGATCACTAACTTCAAATGGATCTTCACACCGCCAAAAAGGAATTTGTAAATTTAGTTTATAGTAACTCTTTAGAAAAAAATTTGTAGGTGCATGTCATGTTTATTGAATTCTTAAAAAGTTTCTATTTTACATAATATTTCCTGAAACCTGTACTTGATCTTGTCACACACTTGGAAAAATAATATCTTTAATCATTGTTCTTAGGATAAGATCCGAATTAGCCCATAAAAGGTTCCAACACTAATTTTGTAAAGTTTTGAAAAGGAAATAATGCTATCCATGGCCCGAACGAAAATATTGATATTTAAGATATTCGATGGTTTATTTTACGCATTTGACAAATTGACATCCATCTATTATGTTTTAAATCTTGCGGATTAAAAATAAAATGTCAATTTATGACATTTTTTTGTGATTTGATATCAACAAGTAATTTATTATATTGCAACACGTGATTCTATCACATCATAAATTGAGATCACAGTTATCAATACTATTCTTGAAAATTAGGAATGAAAGGTTTTCCATCATATAATAATATAGGCTTGTGGTCAATAACATCATCAGAAATATCATCTTTCGCATTATAAAACTTTTGTGTAACTTGAAAACTATCCAAAATTTTCTCGCAAGTTTTGTTCCAAGTAAAAGTCTCACAGTTTTGCCCGTCATTTAACACGCAAACTAAAATCAATGGATAAGGAGAGGCATAAAATCTCGTGATAGCAGCCTTACTAAAACTTGATTTGGAGGATAATATACCAAGAGTATCTTTGGTTTCGGTACATAGAACACCTTCCAACTCTCTAACTGAAATTGGTGAGCATTTACTTGAATTATTTTTACATTGACCTATTATATTTAACTTTTGATTATTTGGCAATGTCCATCTACCCCTAAAATCGATTCCAGAATCATTTGTTCCTCCCACTCTTCTTGTTGTAATTCCAAAATGATCTTTGAGGCATGATATCGTTTCATATTCATACAATGTACCTCTATAAACATTTGATTTCAAATTTAAATCTTCTCTTGATAAAAAACTTTCCAAATCATTATGCTGTTTCCTCCCTTTCTGTGATTGTTTTTGTGATTCTACATTAATCTTTGATCCTCTCTTCTGTGATTCTTTAAATAACCCATCCTCTTCTTGTCCATACTTATTCACTTTACTTTTTTCATTCTTCTCCTGTCCCTGTTCTTGCACTATCTTATTGTTTCCTATCCTCATCACATGGAAAAATTTCGACATATCTATCTGATCCTTGTGAACATTTTTGATTAAAGTTTGTTGGTTAAAAGGTGTAAGCCGATTAAGAAAATGATTTTCTTGTTTATAAAAATTATTTTTATTTGGAATAAATGATGTCATGAATGAAAATAACCTTTTATTCATTTTTGTAATTGAATTTCGAAAACAACAGAAAAAAAAACGAGAATTCGAAATCAGGGATGTTGTGACCCTATTATATATTGATATGATTTCCCCAAAAAAATCACCGACACGTGATCTGAATTTGCTGATCATTTCTAAAAATATGTAATAAATAATTGAATTTATTTTTTTGAATGACTTTACAAGTTTACTTAGGAAGGTAATTGATGTTTTCAATACAGGTTTCTTTGTAAAATAACTTTTTATAAAATACAATATGTAAGTTAAAAATTGGTATTTAAAACAAACATTTGCCGAAAAATAATCTGCAATCTTCATCATGTGTCAGTGAGGAAGTTATTATATATCGTCAGTCACGTGTTCAATTAACGAATTGTTTCTAATTAAGATCCGATTTAACATTAGAAAATTAGTCCACTGGCCAAATTAGTTTCCTGGACAAAAATGTCCTGTTAAAATTTCACATATATAAATGGCGGGAATTTTTCTTTAATAAAATAACAATTATCACAACAATTATTACAACAATAATTACAATGATTAATACAGTTCACATTCGCTATAATAAATATCATTCAATCCTAAGACAAGGACACAAAATTGTAAGATGAAAAAATTTTTTTTATTTTAATTCAATTCTCATTTTTGACAAAATTCTATTATGTCATAAATGAGAAAAACAAAAGAGGCCCTTTTTTCAACAATGTTAGTCCAGAATGTTGTTCATCCAATTATTACATAAATCAATATATAAAAAAATATATATATGCTACTATGATAATACTTGAACGTGTCACATGACGGATAAATGATTCATTCAGGATTAGTTTTACCATCTTGATGGTAGGCCTCAGGATGACTTTCCTTTGGTTCAATCTTTAAAGCTTGAGCTGTGTTATGTACAACGTTTGAAACGACTTCTTTAACAGCTGTAAGATGTGGGTGATTACTTGTGGCTACTTCTTGTGGATAATTCTTCGAATCTTTTTTTTCATCTTTATCATTTAATAAAGATTGTTTTTTTAAAGAATCATCGTTTTTGGGAAGTGATGGAACTGGTTTGTTTGACATTTTGAAACGGGAAAAAAAATTTTTTAAAAGCGAGAATTTACAGTCGGTTGAAAAATTAAAATTTCAACTATATATATTTTTTACTGTATATATATACTCACTCTCCAACGTAACAAACGTAATGATGATATAATAGTAACAAATTTGGCGTTGATTTCACATAAGATCATTTCTTCTTGTCCAAGGTAGTTTTAGTGTAAAATATGAGTAGTTGATCCTTTAAACCAAAAATGAATCCTAATCTATAACATTGTAAGCCGTTCCACAAGAATTCCATATAAAAAATTTTTATTTTAAAAAAAAAAAAATTTAAAATTCTCCCTTAACAAACATCCATATGGTAGAAAATTATTTAATAATCGGAGGAGATGGATTTGTGGGTAGATGGATAGTAGAAATGTTAATGAAAAGAGGAGAACGATCTATAACAGTATTTGATTTAATTCAAAAATATTTTGACAAAGATATTAAACATTATAAAGGAGATTTATCAAATTATGATGATATTAGTAAATGTATAGAAAAAGAGAATATTACATCGGTAATTCACACAGCTTCACCATCTCATGATTGTAAACATGAAGAGTTATTTTGGAAAGTTAATGTTGAGGGAACTAAAAATGTTATCGAGGCCTGCGTGAACTTTGGTGTTAAGAAATTTGTTTACACCAGCAGTTCTAGCGTTGTTTACGATGGTTGCTCCGAATTGATTAATGTTGATGAAACTGCTCCTTACCCTAAAAAACATATGAATGTTTATAATGAAACCAAGGTAATTTATCCATTTGAGCTTTTAAACCATTCTTTCTTTTTTTTTTTAAAAAAAAGTGTTTTGCAGGCAACAGGAGAAAAACTTGTATTAGAGGCAAATGGAAGAAATGGTTTATTAACTTGCGCCCTTCGTCCTTGTGGTATTTTCGGGTAAAATACAGAATAAATAATTTTTTTTTTTTTTTTTTTTGTTAAAAAAAAAAAATAAAATGTAAATAAAATAAGAATAATTTAAAATAATTTAAAAACATTATTTAGACCAAATGATGTGCAAGCGATTCCGGGTTTTATTAGAGTGATGGAACAAGGACAATCAAAATTTCAGATAGGAGATAATGACAATTTTGTAGATTGGACATATGTAGAAAATTGTGCTTATGCACATATTTTAGCTGTTGATAAGTTATCTGAAGAAAATCAAACAGCAGGAGAAGTAAGTAAATATAACACCTTTTACGTTTTCATATTTTTTACTAAAAAGTTCCTTTTTTTTCCTAGGCCTTCTTTATAACAAATGGAACACCAATTCCATTTTGGGATTTAGGTAGATTTATTTGGGCGCAATTCAATCATTTTCCGTCATCTTTTATAAAATTTCCAAAATTCTTTGCAGTTATTATTGCTTCATTATCTGAATTATCGAGTAATGTAACCGGGAAAGAACCTGGATTTACCAGATTTCGTGTGAAATTTACTACGACGAATAGATATTTTAATATCAATAAGGCTAAAAGTAGATTGGGTTATGAACCTCTTGTTGATTTAGAAGAAGGTGTAAAAAGAGCCGTTCAATCTTTTATTAACTCAAAATGAGATGCATTTATTAGTAAATCATTTTTATTGTTTTTGTATTTTAAATTGTACTTATAATAATTTCACACAAAAAGTAAAAAAAAATAAATTAATAATTTAAAAAATGAAATTTTCAATAATAATAATAATTAATCAAAATATAATAGTGTACAAATTTTTCTAAATTAATTTTTAAACCCTTTATTTAAGACCCCTTAATTATTCCATTTCCATTTTTCAGAGGCATCTTGACTCAAACCAGCTATCCTTTTAACTTTATTACTCTCGGATTTGTCGAAAATTCGTTTGATATCATCTCTCAAGTCTTCATGACCAAGGATAATTCTATCAGCAAAATGATGATTAGTATCACGATGTGTAGCTTCATCTGCTCTAACTGCTAGAACCAGGTCTTTTAACGTCGCAGTATCTTTATCTAAATGCCAATAATCTATGGCGAGGTCTGGAATATCTTTGGTATTTTCAATATGTCCATTTTCAATTTCTAGCAAAAAAAAGGGTGGGATAAATAAAAAAAAAATATTTTATTTTTTTTAAAATCCAGAAAAAAAAAAGAAATTCGTTTACCATTTAAAAAAGACGTGTAAGATACGATGGCTTCTTCTTCAAGGTAGCCGACTACACGATGAGCAGTTTTTGGACTAAGTAGATATAACGCAAAGAACGCGTTATAAAATACACCTTGTACGATGGTGATTAAACCTCGTTCCCATATTTTAGGTTTTGAGATACGCATCCACGTCATTAAATGCATGCTAATGATTCAAAGAAGGGGAATACGAATGAGGGCAAAAAAAAAATAATAATAAAAAAAAAACTTTTTTTATAACAAGATGTCATTACCGTTCGTTTTCGGCTTCGTGAAGCAAATGATCTATCCAACCGCCGTCATGTTGCAATTTTCTTAAAGAACGGAGATGTCGAATTGTGCCTCCAACCATACCAGGAACCGCAGCAACCTTAAAATAAAAAATAATTCACGAATTAACTGGAACCTGTTACTTAACCGCAGTTCTTTACGAGTTAATCATACTTACGGTTTCCAACATAACAGCACGATGAACATATTTCTTCTTAAACAACCAATCAGAAGGAACCCTTAATAATTTAACGATTTTAAAAGCTAGTTTATCACTCAAAGTAACTGGATCACGATGTAAACCAACTTTAATGTCAAGTTTCTCTAAATCTTTGGTTTTCAAAGGAGCTTTTGATTCAATAATTTCATGACGAACAGGTTTTGGATTATGAGTATGTAATAATAATTCTTCGGGAATTTGATTTAAGACCTTAGAATTTTTTTCGGTTATAGATGTTCCGTATATCGTAGATGACTGCAACGGTTGAGATGATGTGAAATATCGCGTGTTAATAGCGAATGATTTAACGAATGATTGCGGTAAATTTGATTGATTATACAGAGCTCGTTTGGTGTAAATATTACGAAGACTCGAACGAAACATCTTGTTAATTTAACTTTATTTTTTTGTAGGAACTATAATGATATCCCTAACGTCTGAAAATCCTCTTTATATAAGGTTTTTGTTTCGTGGGAATTTTCGGAAATTGATAAAAACGATTAACAAGCATATGAATCATTTAATAATGAAAACAATTAATTGGATTAGGTAATTAATGAAGATTAACCGAATCATGCCGATATTCGGACTGTTATTTTGATTACTGCGGTTGTCAAATTATGAATCATCATTTGTCTTTTACTACGTCATAAACTTATGTGAAAAGAAAAAGAGTTTTCGTATTTCATTGAATGGGGAATTATTCCATGTGATTGCACCGAAAATACTTTAAATGAAAGAACATTTAACAAGATAAATTTATTTTTTATATGTTTGAAGTAATTTTTAGGAAGAAAAGCTTTCATTATTATATAACCATATGCGGCAATTGTTGAATGCAACTTGAATACGACATGTTTGTTTTTGCAATTTTAACTTATCTACCTGTAAAATTCGAACGATCAAAGGTAATTTTATGGAGTTTACTCCGAAATGTTTTTTATAAATATAGGACAAAATGGACAAAATGAACAAAATGATATCAATATTTACTTAAAATTACTTAAAATTTTCTTTATTCTATTTAATACTTTTATCTTGCACACCTATCTAAATAATCCCCAATGTCTCTAGAAACTTTTAGAAAAAGGGTTCTTTCAAATTCAAAGGAGGAACGTGTTGAAGTCAACCAGCGACTTTTAATTGATAAGATTTTGGCTCGGTAAGCTTTATTCGAGTGTTTCACAAAAAATTTAGACTTTTTGTGTGCTAAACTTTAAATTTTACTCTTAGTTATGCTGCTGAATTTGTAATATTCAGAGAATTGATGCAAAATTCTGGTAACTTTTTGACTTTTATCATTCTCGAATTTGATTTATAGTCTGTTAGAAGGCTAATGATAAAGTTGATTTTCTTTAATAAAGATGACGCTAAATCAACATGTGTTAAAATCATATTTGAAACGAAATTTCCAAAACAAGACAAAAGCATTAAGGACAAAGTTAAACGCATTCTATTCAAAAATAATGGTTTCACTTTTAGGGTTCAGGATTGGAATCGACTAAAAAAAATTGCTGAAGGAAATCCTGATGAGCAAAAGGTAAACTTTTTTAATTTACATTTCTATTGAATTCAAATTGGTAAAAAAAAACCTTCCTTTGTAATGTTATAAGATAGGAGCTTTCGGTGTAGGGTTTTATTCGCTCTTTTCGGTTTGTGAAAACCCATTGTAAGTTCATTATAAAATTTCATAAATGCTTTAAATGCTCAAATTTTTTTATAATTCACTTTGATTTAATTAGTGTTACTTCCGGTGGTCAAGGAATGGCTTTCTTTTGGCGTGGAAACCAATTATCTGTAAAACAGGGACCAACCGGTGAGAAAGACAAGGCTTGGACAACATTTTTAATGGATGGGAGAGAACCCATGGAGGTAAAAATTATAATCTCGTAAAATATTATATTTCTTTATGTTAAATTAACATTTGATTACTTTATTATATTATTTAGTTTCCAAATATTGAGAAATTCACTCGGTTCCTCGCAAATTCGTTGGTATGCTCATTTTAAATGTTTATGAGATTTACCGTATATTAATTATTATATATTGTAGGCTTTTACAAGAAATCTCCGAGACGTGTTTGTGTATTATAATAACAAACCGGTGATACGACTTTCAAAGAAAATGGGAAAACCGAGATCGCTGAAAATCGCATCTCACTTCGACCCATTTTCTCCAAAAAAGATGTTACACCTTACCTCAGTGGAAGTTAAAGATGTTCAGCTAATTGTTAAGAGGTTATCGATTTCAAAAAATATCATTATTGATGATCGAACGGAAGAAACTTCCATATATCTTAGACTTGGCAGCGGAAATTTGGACGTTGACGTTAGTTCAGAATTTTCTGCAGAAATGGAACGAATTACTAAAAAAAAACCGCCAAGTAAAACTATGGTCCAAATGTTATTTGTTGGATTCGATGAATATAATTCATCTATGGATTGTAATATTAAAAAGATTCCCTCAACCTTTAAAGATTTATTTCCACACCCAGAACAAGGTAGATTATATATTGGTTTTCCAACTCACCAAACCACGGGATGTTGTTCGCACTTGGCAGCTCGCGTAATTCCTACCGTATGTTTATATATTTTAACGTGTTTTTGATTGATAAAACTGTACTTTTGATATATATTTATTTGTATTATTAGGTGGAACGAGAGTCAATTGATCTGGTGGACAAAACTTTATCCGTATATAACCATGAGATGCTATGCCTGACTGGAATATTGTGCAGAATTTTATATGAAGATGAAATGTCTCAAATAGCAAATATTTATAATGAAATTCTTCGTAAACCTGATGATCATAAAAAGTTTACTGTTCGTGAATGGTTTGAAGAACGAGCAGCACATGCTTTGATGCATTTCACGTTCAAACAAAGTACGCCTAATGAGAAGGTTGGCAAAATAATCGAATTACAATTTTACAAGTGTTCAAAGAATAATTTATCCATCTTGTCAACGAACGGTGTTCTTCCGATAACTAGTGTTCGTATTCCTAATTTACAAATGTTAGGATTCATAAAAAAAGTTCCAATTGTTCCACAAATTTTGTTAAAACAGTGTCATGAATTTTTTAAGGATGCTATAGAATCGACCAAACTCATAAAAGAGTTGACACTTCAGGATGTTTTATATGAATTAAAAAATCGGGAACTTTCTGAAGAAGAATTTATTGAACTTTTAAAATGGTGGATTACTTATAATTTAGAAGGAAACCTTATTAAACTAGCTGATTTTTCCCAGTTCATGAAACTTGCCACTGTACGTATTGATAATAGACTTCGAGCTTTGAATGAATTTTGCTACGTTTTGAACCCTGGTGTGATTCCACCTGATGTAAATTTGCCGGATAAAGTCTTACCATTTAGTATTTCCAGAAATTTACAAAAACAGAAGTATTTCGAAAAATGGTTTAAATGGATCGAATTGCCTTTAATTATCTGGGCAAGGTTTATTGTCAAAGATCCTGATTTGGAAACCAATCCTACATTTGCTGAGAAAGTTCATCAAGTTTTAGGAAAAAATTTAAAAAATACTTCGCAAAATGATAAGGAAATAATTCGGCAGTTATTTGTTCAAAAAAGATGTGTTCCAACTAAATTTGGAATGATGATTCCTGGCGAGACTTATTTTGAAAACGTTAATTTATTCTCCGACTTACCGAAGATTCATTTTGATAAACCCTCGAGTGTTCAGAATATCATGCAACTATTGGGCGTTCGAAAGGTAAAAAAAAAAAAATTTTTTTTTTTACGTTACAATATAATTTAAGATCAAAAAAAAAAAAATTTTTTTATAATAGGTTGTTGAATTAAAACTTATTTTCGATCGTCTTGTCAGTCAGGGGAGCTGGGATCATATGCAACTTGTGAAATATCTGGTATCGATATTGAATGATCTAAAAAATGATGAGATAACCAAATTAAAGGAAACACCCGTTTGGTCTAAAGAAAATTCTGTGGATTCACAGCGTTTTGTTGCTAGTGATTTGTATGTACCTTCTGAATTGCATCGCGAATTTGGTTTGCCTGTACTTAATTGGAAAGGAAAATGGTCACTTTATACACCAGAAGGTATATATTATCTACTACTTAAATTTATTAAAATTTTCTTTTTTTGAAAGATCTATAATTAAAATAAATAAAATTTATTAGGAAAATTTTTAATTGAGATGGGTTTACGTGAAAATCCCACACTCGAAACCATTTTAGAATATTTAACGCTACCTGATTCTGATCTTACAATTTATAAAAAGGAAAAGGCTCTTAAATATTTTATTGAAAATTTCAATGAGAAATATTCTAAAGATTATAATCCAGCTAAAGTCGATTTTGCTTTTTTACCTTGCTCAGAACCAAATGTTTATGCAAAACCTTTAGATTGTTTTATTAATTCTCAAAGTAAAATAATGAAATTCAAAACCATACGTCAAGATTTAAGGTTTCAAGCAGAACAATTTGGGGTTCGTCAAAATCCTAGTAACGAAAATCTCTTAAAGAGTTTAATTGAGGATACACCACAAGATAAAAAGAAAGCAAAAGAAATTTTTGAATATTTGGCCACACAACAGGGAAGCTTTACCTATCAAGATTGGATTAGACTTGGTGATCTCAAATTTATTCCAATTCAAGATAAAATTTGTCCTGATACAATTATTCACATAAATCCGAATAGATGTTTTCTTAAAGTTCAAAAAGATTGGTATGTTTCATTTTTTTTTTTTCACCCTACATATGATGAATAATTTAATCAAAACTTTATTAAAATTTTTTAGTTTTGGCGATTTCTTTTCACAAATTGATTTTGGAGAAAAAGCCAACAAATTTCTTCAAAGTTGTGGAGTCAAATATGAACCATCTATAATAGATTTTGCTGAATTATTAGTGAGATCGTCTCAAGAAATTTATAAATCGATTAGAAACGACAACGTAGATAAATATTTAAACGTTTTGAGGAAACTTGCCATTGATAAAGATCTTTTATATGAAAAACGAGATTTAATTTTAAAGATGAAAAAAGCACCCATCTTGTTGTCTGTAAGAAAACAATCAAGTTCTGAGATTGACGAAATCGACAAATACAGTTTGAATTCAGCAAAAGAAATTTTCATTAATGATAACCCAGTATATCATAGAGTTTTTAGTCCATTTACAGTTCCAGATGAAGGTTACTTGGAAGATTTTTATAAAGTATGAATGACTTTTATTATTGTTTTAAATATTTTGTTACATATTAACACGATTTAATTTTTGAATTAGACGTTGGGGAGTAAGTCATTAAGTGAATCAGTGAAAGAAATTATGACTCCAATAGACATCATTCAATATGAAACCGAGAATTCTCAATCTGTAAAAGAATTGGTAGCAGAAAGAGCACCTTTATTCTATTATAATTGTTCTAAAAAAATTAAAAAATATGAAGAGTGGCTTAAAAAGTTGAAAGTTAAGGAGGCCAACCAAATAGAAATAAATTATACCTTAGTAACTTCAACTAGTATAGAGACTAGAAAAGAATTCTCGACTACTTGTATTATTCAAGATAATCTTTATATAACATCCGATCCAGATTTTCTTGATATTTCGCAGCAAATTGTCAAGAATATCTTTATATCGCATGATTGGAAGGATATCTGTTATATCAACACACTTTTAACTACACCCCTAACAAGTCTGAAACGCAAGGGATATCCGGTTGATCGTATATTACGACGAACCAACAAACGTATCATCGAGGTTTATGATGAAAATATTGAGCCCGAATCTTCCAATTTGACCGTAACCCCTAAAATTACTCAAGAACTACGGAATAGTTTACAAGATTCCATAAACTCTTGTCGTTCTAGCTCGGAAGGCCCCTTGATCAGTCAACCTAGTATCAAACTTGCCAGAGAAAGTCAAACGGTTTATTGTGATAGTACACCTGGTATGAACAAGTATATAAAATGTTGTAATATTATGGGTTTGTTTTTAATATTGATTTGTTTTATCATTTTAGGTCATTCATTATGCTTCGCCGGAACGAGAAATGAAATTAAGCTTTATGTTCCCTCAGGTGTTGATAAATCGAAAATTTTATCACCGGATGCAACGACCCGTTTTATATCTATGCTAAAAAATATTGCAAAGATTTTTGGACTTGAGTCAAAAGTTATTCATGTATTTTATGATGAAAATACAAGTTCAATTGCATTCAATCGAGATAAATCATTGTTTTTCAATTTAAACTTTTATATCGGATTTCATGATGATGATGTCATTACTTTCAATTCAACTGATGCCATGATTTATTGGTTTATGACATTTTGTCATGAATTAGCACATAATTTTGTTGACGTTCATGATTCTAGCTTTGCAGTAAGTGAAATTTAAAAGGTTTTCATATTTAATATAATTTTATCTAATCCTTGATTTTCACTTTATTTTTTCAATAGTATTATTTCTCATCATTTGCAAAAGTTTATATGCAAAATTTTCTAGATCTGATAAATCTATTTTAATCGAATAATAACCAGAAGTGTTGTTAACATTTCGTAATTCAAACGATTCAAAAAATCGATACGTTAGATGGTAATATTATAAATACATAGTGAACACCCTTTATTTATTGTATAAATATAAATTTCAACGACTTTATTTTTTGCACATAATTAATTCATTTTCATATAATTATTCCAAAAGTCATATTAATTATTATTACTTCACTCTAGACCTCGGAAAAAAATAAAAATAAAAATAAATGAAACATGAATGAAATGAGTTTATTTCATTAATAATACCAATCATCATCACGAAGAATAATTCCCAACTAACGTACTCAGATTATTTGCCACTTTTTGAAATGAATGATCATTCACCTCACAAGACGTTTCTAATGTACTTGTTGAATCCTCGTCACCGATGTTTGAACGGAACGACATATGTTTAGGTAAATTAGGTAAAAAAAAAAAAAATTGGCCTCTTAGTATCATACCAGCCGTTGGATTTTTTTAAACAAAAACTTCGATTTTTCTGGAAATGATCATCGACAAATTACATTGGGTATTTTGTAATATCCTTGTAAAAAGGAACCATCATCAAGAAGGACATATTATACAAAATGCACACGTTGTCAACCTTGAAACTCAGTTACTCGGCAGGTTTCTATGCAATTGCACATAACAAGCAAAAACAAGTACCGTACGTCATGCACTCTTTAATAATGGCGGCTCGTCAATCATGATGAACCTGATGTCATTAAACTTTGCAACAATTAACGCGTTGCGTATTTTAGTTAATAAAGAATGAACATGTCATGAATTTTAAAAGTTAGGTGAACAAATTATATTGTATATAAATAAAGTTTAAAGTAGAATTAACATGAATGAATAATATTTATGAATTGTTTTACAGCTTTATTTTAAATTAAATAATTAAGCTTGTCAATTTATCCGCTGTGAGTTTGATTTTCAGCAAAAAGGAAATAAACAAGGAGTATTAAACATCTGTTGCACGATATGAATATGGAGGGGAGGGTGTGCATTTAACATTATGTTCCAAACTCGGTACTAACAATGAGGTGATTAATTTTGATTGGCTCAAATTTTATTATTAAATTAAATAAGATTTTTTTAAACAGATTATATTTT
>CAMKVN010000553.1:0-26996 GCA_946474995.1 Funneliformis geosporum
AATACGGGCCTTTTCTCGATGTCGTTTTATACGAAATTATAAAATTCTTTTGTATCCGGATATCCCAAATCGGAATGCGCATTCGCGCATTTATCCCAGATGATATCCCAATGTTCATTTCGAATATCCAAAATGACCACTTCGGAATATATCCCAAATGAACATTTCGGATATTCCAAATGCAAATGTTCATTTCGGATATCCGAAATGAGCATTGGAATATCCCAAGTGATCATTTGGGATAAATGCGCATTTGGGGCATTTGAGGCAATTGCATTCCGATTTGGGATATCCGAGATGCTCATTTCGGACATTATCGCATACGAAAGAAAAGTAGAATCCAAAATTGGAAGTGTAAAAATTTATATGTAAATTATTATAAATTAACTTATATATTAATAATTCGATAGTAAACTTAAAATTTCATTTATATATGTCGATCCTAAAAATTTAGAGCGAATCAATGGAGTTACACCTAGAATTGTCCCGAAACCAAGTATACGATATGGTTTTTTTTATCAAGGGAATATATTACTAAATACGATTTTATTTCGATAGTTGATTATCACAAGAGAAGACACGAGGAAGGGTGATAGTGTTAGCGTGTAATAATATTTTATTAGAAGTCCATAAGTCTATCACCAAGACTTGCAACGATCGGACTATACTCTTGTAATTAATTTTCCAGCGTAAGTATACGCAAAAATAAACAATACAAATGTAAAATATATTTTACACCATTTGCCGCAGTACCGTGATTCAACCGCAGTTCGATCAGAGGTTAACAATGGGTAGCCCCTAAGTTAGGATAAATGAATTGAATGAATTGTATTCCCGCTTTATAATATCCTACTAACTAATAACAGTTAAGTACCAGCGAGTTAGCTCTTTTTTTCCCAGTATCCACCACATATTTAATGCGTCACACAATTGCAATGCGTCGTATACTCCTAACATAACTAACGATCTAGTGTACTTAGGAGGACGATCTTTGCTAACGCTATTTTAGATTTTTAAATGTATTTAGGTCATTTTTTGGAAATTTGGAATTTTTTTTTAGAAGAACAATGACATATGTCTTTACATTATATTAGCTGTGAATTTACTAATAAAAATATGGACTTTTATTATTGCATAACACCCAAATAAGTAATGTCACTTTAACCAATAGTTATTCCCACTTGCGCAAATTTTGTTACCAAGTCTGCTTATCATTTTCAATCTTTTGTAAAACAGGGTTAAGTCTTTCCAATAATCTTTCTCCTGCAAGGTGTTAGTCTTTCTCCTAGGATTTGCTTCCAGACTGTTCTCGAATAGATAGATTTGAATACATTTTTCTGAAAGGTTGTCACAACGCATTCATACTCCAAACTCCATACTCAATAGATGCAAGTCAGTGTGAAGAAGTTGAGTTGCCATTATTCATGAAATTTTTTCGAAGCTATATGTAGATGGATCAAAAAAATTTCTTCTGAACTTACTAATTTTGTTATTATTTCATAAACTATTTCATCGACGAATCAGATTTTTCATTCCGTAATACCGTAACTTGGTAAAAATAAAAAAAGACACATGGATAATATTCTATTAAAATTGGGGTACGGATCATATGATTTATTATGTCTCGTAACCCACTTTTAATAGATCACCTCCCACATATCATGTGACTATTACAATGGCACAGCCCACTCGTAGAACCAAAGATCAAATATTATTTGTCAAATGATATTTCCTAAAGAAAGGTATTGAAAGAGATTCGGCGAAATTTGCAGAGACGCCAACATTGTATTTTCAAAAACAAATAAAAAAAAAGATGTGCAATTTTTTATCCGAATGGAATATAACTTTAAAAGTAAATTTAATCTATTCTTTAATCGGAATTCCACGGAATTCGGTAAGATAATCGGCAAACCTTAATTATTTAGCGTTCATAAAAAAAAAATCATTGGCAAAGGTTTTTTTTCTTCACTTATCATTAAATTTCCTTTTTTGAGTTTTTTTGGGACAAGAAAATTTAAATTTAACTAATTTAATAAATTTTAATGCAGTTTTCAAAAATTCCTATTTGTCACCTTATTTGTCACATGGTTAATTTTGGCCAAGTTCTATAATGCGAAAAATAAGGATAACTTTCTAATTCGAAATTCGAAACGACACAATGCTTTTTAATTGCGGCAAGGATTCGCATTCTTTAATAAAGTTTGGATATCAAACAAATCTTTTAAGAAAACTTGGAATTTTGGTAATTCATCCTTGGATGTCTCCAAATTTATAAATTCCAGGAAAAAAGTTCATCATGAGGGTTTCACGTGTCGCTCGATTTATCTCAGTAGAAATGTTTCGTTTCTAATTTATTTCCTAATCAACTAAATAGTTCATTGTTTATAGGATTTTCTTTCTAAATAGGAAAATAATTCAGCGCATTCATGTATTCCTGGTCCTTGGTCGAGGAATCAAAATTGTTCGGTCTCGTGAACTCCGGAACGACAAAGTTCAATCTTGATAATTTAAATATTCATATTAGATAAAGCAAATAATTTTTTTTTTTGTAGTTGTTAGTCTCGATTGGTGTTATTATCTGATTTACTGGTGGCAACCTTAGAAATTAATAAATAGGAGCCTCATTTCATTTAAATCCTTTTCTATCTCGTAAAAGTTCTATTCAACGATACTATCATCATCATCATTATCTAAAAAAGGGTTTAATATACAGCTTATACACACAAAAGAGTATATTCGCTTATGTATTAGTTAAAATACTATAAGGTTCGTAGCGTAAATTTGAAGTTGGAAAATATATGGAACTAGTTTGAACGGAACAAAGGTAAAGTTGGTAAGTTGGTTATGTGAGTATCATAGCAAATGAGTTCCGTTAAGGAGTTGGGTAAAGTTGGTAGGCTGGCTAATTGAGTATTACTACAGTCAAGTATCATTGTAAATAATAACTTTTGTTTCAGTATTCGATTATAATGGTTTTATTTTATTCGACTAATTCAAATTAAAATTTTGAGATAATTACTCATGTGTTTCATTATTCGATTCTAATGAATCTACTATATTCAATTGATTTAAATAATCAGTTGAGATTGTTCAGACAATTTTAGATTTGATTCTTCATTCATTGATCATTTCCTAATATATTTGTTTTTTTAAGCATACTTGTAATACATCAACTTATAAATATTTAAACAAAATATTGACTAACCTTCTTTTGAACTCGCCATTTAACTGTTATTATATGCAAATAACCTGTTACAAAGGATGAATAAGGTTTTATATATAAAGCTTAGCGGTACGTTTTATTAAAAAATGGATCAATGTTACCAGTAAGAAAGGTAATTTAAACAAAATATTTATTTAATTAAAAACCGACCGATTGCAACCAATTTAAAAATTTTATAACCATTTTTCCTACTATCTTTGTCAAAATTTAATTTAATATTCTTGTGCAACTCCTGTGATCAAAATATTACCCAAGATTTTTTGTAAACTCATAATACTTAAAATATTCTAGCGTTGTTAAGTCCGGCGACTCAATTTTTGATCGTGTCACCATGCATAGACCATTATTATCCTTGGACTAATTACACTGTTCCAGCTAAGTTAATATATAAATAAAAAAAGTTTGTTGACCAATGAAAAAGTATAATTAAACAAGAATTAAGTTTTGATGATATTCATTCTCATTCTCAAGCAATTTCAAAACGTTAATAGTAAAATTCAATATAATTACATTCCACAAGAGTTTGCTCAAATAAAAATTCAAATTGAACCAAAAAGCGATCTCTATAGAAAATCAAATATCAGGGATAAAGAAAAAATTAAAGGTGAGATAAAGAAATGCGTATGAGATTGACTTTCTGACAAAATTTGGAAATTTAAATCCCAGGGGAAGAATGGGGATATTAAATCAGAAACCACTTTGATCATATTGAAAATATTGAAAATAGATGGAACTGAATCCATATTGAGACCAAAATAAATAAATCCCACCCAAAACATTGATACACTTATTAAGATGAAGATTATCCATAAGAACATCTCATTTGTAATGCTATCACGATTTTGAAATAGTAAAATCAAAACTAAAGGTATCTTGAAATATATAGATAATACATATAGTGAGTTGAAAATAGCAATCAACATGTTATAATAATAAATTATTTCTTCTTTTTTTTTTAGTTTGAATGATTTCTTTAATCATTTGCAATAATTTCGTAATTATGAAATTTGTGGAATCAAAAACACTATGACACATAATAAGTATCTTCATGGTAAAATTAGGATGTATATTGCTTTCAAGAACCAAAAATGAGTAAAATACTATAAACATTAAATATATACGTATGAAAATAGTTGTAAAATGGAAAACAATTTTTGTGAATGGTTTGTCCTTTAATTCGGGTGAGGTAGTAAGATAAATAAACAATGGTACAAGTACTGATATGATAGAATCAAGTAAGTCATCTCCATGATATGTTTCGACATCGTTGATGGGTGCCGTTTTAGAGATTTCAATAAACAGGTTGAAGATGAAATATGATGAAATTATTTTCATTATTTACAGTAAGCAAAATTTTGAATTCTTCATCAATTACTATTACATTATAAAGTTTTCTATCGTTATTGTAAATGACCAAATTTATTCAATATGCAGCAGTTACACGGTATTGCGAAGGTCAGATGTATTATTGACATACAACACGTGACCATACATTGGTCCCCCATACATATATACCATACCCATGATCGACAGACATTTACAATTATGCGATTGTGATTCTCTTTAAAGACGTATCGGTAATTGATTTTCAATAATTTTTAAATAACGGAAAAAAAAGATTGAAAATATGCTGTACTAATTACTTACCGTTACCAAATTTGTAATTTCTTTTGTATTTTTTAAATTCTTCGAAATTTTTAAGCAATTTGAATTACCTTCAAGATTTTGTGAACCTATCGACAAAGGATGTTAGGGATTTTCTTAATTGAAACGTTAGAATTTGTAAATAATTACATTTCATTTTTTTTTTTAACAAAGAACCATTTTCGCCAAATGAAGATAAATTAGTCGTCCTTTATAGTGATAGAAATTTTGGGTGGGATCAAATTGTTAAGCTTCTTAATAACATAATATAGAACGTCAATTCAAATTAAGAAAAAACAACCAACGCTTGTCAAAAGGATTTATCCGTGTCAAAACCTTTACGTTGCCAATCTCCAAGAGCTGTCGTTGGCATCGATGCCGCTTTATCAAGGTAAAATTGCATTTTTTATCGCTTATTTTAGAAATTTTAAAATATTTTTACCGAGAGTGTATTTTTTTTAAAGATCCGTTATGTTTAACGGAATTTTTTAAGAGAGGTGGAAATCAGAAAACCATTATTATTAGATATTATCATTATTTAATCTACAAATTGAATTTAATAAAATAAAATAAAATTTACCTATAAATTAGCTAAATTTTTTTATTAATTTGTTTTGAATTAGTAAAAAAGTTTATTTTTATTTATTTTTTTTAAGAAATAAGCTTTTCTTATTTAGAATCTAAGTGTAAGTATTATAACAGATTTCTTTGTATATTTTATTTTTAAATTATAATAAAAAAAAATAAATAAAATTAATCAAACTTTTTAAAATTTAAATAAATAAATTAGTATATTGACTTATAATAATTTCTTAGTCAAATTGAATTTTAGGCTAATTAGTATTATTAATATATTTAATATTTATAAAGTAATTAATCATTTTATAATTATTCTGTTTGAAAATAAAATTCACTTATACTTATTAAATTTGAGTACTATCCCTTGCAACTTATTTATATTGTGCTAAGCTTGGCCAAAGGTAACGTAACTTCGCATAAGTTGCTTGTGTCCTTTAGAAAATAATTTTAACATGACATGACTTCTTATAAATAGGGTTGCCTACAAAATTCCACGACTTTTCTTCATTTTTTTATCCTAATTCGCCATTAATATTCCCTTCACACTCTTTTTAATCTTACGTTTATCACATAAATAACACGTTTATTCATTTTTGACTTTATAACTTTAATTTTAATAGTAATATTAATGAAAATGGTTTCTCTGAAATTAATTTCTTTAATTGCTCTTGTTACATTCCTTGTAACTTTAATTGAATCTGCACCAGCTAAAACCTGTCCATTTGCAATTAAGTATATAAATGAACCTCTTAATACCTATATTGTTACACTCAAAACGCCTTCCAATCATTATGAAGCTGTCAATGCTGAAATAAAACATTTTAATTTATTAAAAGAATGCGCAGACAAAAAAATTTCAAACATATTAAATTTATCTAATCTTGTTAATAAAGTTCTTGATTCAATTCGAAAAGATCCAAAGAACATTTTAAATTTCAGTGTCAAAGGACTTAGTGTATATTCAGGAAAATTTACCGATAGTTTTGTCGAGAAACATCTATTCAAGCTACCAGAAAGATATTAAATGATGATAAATTTTCTCGTAATGAAAAAGTTTTTAAATCACAAGATGATGACAAAACAAGTTTAAAAGTAAGTTTAAAATAATACTATCAAATATTCGAATTTAAATAATATGGTTTAATTTTATTTTATTTTATCAATTCAGAATCTTGATCGAGTCGATGAAAGGAAATTTACATTAGATGGAAAATATAAATCCCCGATAGAAAGTGCCAAGGAGCGAATGTTTATATTCTTGATACGTAAGTTAACGAATATGTGGCCCAGTTATCATTAAATTTCTATTATTTTGAATTATTTTCCTTAGAGGAATTAATACCGGTCATTTAGATTTTGAAGGAAGAGCTGAATTCGCTGCTGCTGTTTGTACTGTATGTGAAAAGTAGACGATAACGGGTGAGTATCTTATAATAAATTCATTTGTAAAATACAAATGTTACTTAATAAAATTTAACTCATTCGAAACAAATTAATCCATCGAATATAGTCATGGAACAATGGTTGCCGAAATTGTAAGTACAAAACAATTCTTTGTGATTTAAAAATATTGATATATGATTTGTTTGTATATAAATTTTTAAAATTTTTCTTTTATAATATAGGTTGGTGGTAGCAATTTTGGTATTGCCAAATTAGTGAAATTAATTACAATCAAAGTATTAAATGCTCAAGGTTCAGGTTTCTTGTTGAACATATTATGGAAATAAACTTTGTTGTTCAAGAGCATGAGAAATCTCAGAACAAGAAAACTATCATAAAGTACGTATAAAATTAAAGGATGTTCTATTACAAAAATTATATTAATTAATTAATAATGTTCATTTTTATTTATTTATTTAAAATTTATTTGTATAGTATGTCCTTAGGCTTTGGTCAACGAGTAGAAGAAGTCGATCGCGCAGTTAAGAACGCACATTATCGTGGTAGCAGCTGCTGGCAATGAACATCAAAATAAAATATAATTAATAATAATAATAATAATAACTCAGCTTTGTTAATTCTTCCAGTTGGTTTACAAACAGCCAGTGGAATAAGTTTTTCTTCTCCTCATGTTGCTGGTGCATTTGCTTGTATCATCGCAAACAAAAATTTAACTCCTGATCAAGCATAAAAAACTTTTTGACCAATCTACAAAAAATGCTGTTGAAGGATATGATACTGATACTCCTAATAGATTTTTATTTGTTAAAAGCTCGGGAGCAGTAAAACAATAGAAATTTAATCATCTCCTAAATAGATAGATATAGTAATAAAATACAAATTTTCGGATGTATGTTTCGAGTTTTTTTTGGCTAAAAAATAAAGCTCATGATAATTTTTAAGTAAATTTGTGAAAATTAACAACCCCTTTTTCACATTTTTATTAATAAATGTAAAGATTTCTTCGATAAAAATTATTGGACATGGATCATAAAACACTTGCAACATACAGTACCGTGTTAGGAAAAAATATCCTTTTGATATTATTTCCTAGTAAGTAGTGAGATTATCTAATCGTTCGTAAAGAATGATACTCACTCTTTCGTTTTAATCGGATCAACTAATCGAGTAACGCCCACCTTCCCATCCGGTTTAACGAATCCAGGTCCTTTAAATAAGAATTTTTCAACAATTTTTTTTCGTTGAATTTCGTTATATATAAACGTGTTTGGCGATATTTTTTTTATTTGAATGCACAATCGCGATGATTACAATTGAATGTGATTTTGCGATTTGTATTTAGTTGATTAACAATTAAATCAATTAAATTTAAAAATCAACAATAATCCTATTATATTTATGAAAATAAAAAAAATGTTACTATTTTGATTAAAAAGATATTTCTATTTTAACTCACCTGAAGATTTTTTTTTTTAAATTGTATTTTTTTCGTCGCAAAATAATAAAAATCGAAAATTTCTAAAAAAAAAAAAAAAAAAAAAAAATGCTTTTTTTCTCGCGGGTTTCAATTAATCAAGCCATTTCAAGTTGTAATAATCCACTGATTTATGAAATACATTCAGTGCTACGAAGCTTCATCGACAGTTAAAACTACACATTAATTAGAATGAAAATAGATCGAGGAAAAAAGATTGAGGATAAGTCATTATTGAACTAGAACTAAAAAAATTAAGAAGAGAATTCACTACAATAGTGTCGAAAATCGAAGGATGCGTAACATATATGTGAGAGAATACTATCACTAACGAAAAGTGTGATGCGAAATAACAGCTTTGAAGCGGAACTCTTTCGAAAACAAAAATAAAATTACAGTTGTAACGAATGAAGAGTGCTCATAAGTGTCACAATTAGGTAAAATGACTGCGCCTGCAGATAGATTTCTCTAATTTTGTCTATATCATAAAAATGGACATCCCATAAAATATTATTTCCCTGTAGGGTTTACGAATAATTTTAAAAGGGTAATAACTATTCTATTAATTTTTACAGCCAATACAGCGTTAATATAGATTAAATAATATTTAAAATTCTAAAATAAAAATGTATAATCATAAATCTATTTAGAAGATGAATGATGTTTAAAATTTAAAATATTTTTGGGACCATTTCGAAGAGTATCTAAAGGCAATCCATCAAGGACAGGTAATCCATATATATTTATAATTGGTTTGGCTGCGCATCCTTCTAATATTTCAAACTTTTTACAATTATGGAAGCTTCATTTAGATCGGATGGTGTTTTAAGTACGACAATATAGGTATCAAGAGGTTCTTTTAAATGATCAAATTTTGACGAAAGAAAATAATTTCAAAGGCACCATTTTTTTAAAAAATTATTAGAAGTTCTAGATATGTTAGATTCTAAAGGTGAAGGGTTTCTAAAAATTGATGATGTATTAAGGATAATATTTGAAGAGTTGTGAATATAAATAACTCTTATTTTTAAAATTATTTTCATATTACGCACATATAAAAAAAAAAATTTTTTTTATATTGGCATAAGCTGTCACAAAGAATTTATTTGGAAATGTAATTAAGTACATAAATCTAAAATAACGGTACTTTGATGTACGACAATTAAATCTCAAAAAAAAAATTTCTTATTTGTACTGATTTAAAAATTTAAAATTCATTTTTTATAATGAATTATTTATTATCTTGTTATGAATACAATTAGTCTTTCGTTCAGCATTGTGACGATTACATTGTTTCATGATAATTATATTATATTTGTGTAACGCGACGCGGTTTCATATTTAAATATTTTGTCTAAAAATATAACCATTAAAATCTATCCATTTTACGTGCAATTCCGTGGAGTCTAATCTTAAACGCTACTATCAGAAGATAACACTTTGTAATTAGAACGCTAGTGATTTGTTTGAAGGTTCATTGGCCTTTGAGTTGGGTTTATGTTTCTAGCATAGGGATTGGAATCGATTCTACCAAAATTCGCATTAATAGAAAATATAATAAAAAAAATTGAATGGCGCAGTATGTCTTAAAATATATTTTTCTATCGCTATTTGAGAAAATTAAAAATAAAACCATATAAAAAATAAAAAAAATTACTTATTCCTTCCGAAGTGTTTTAATTCGAAAGAGAAAACTCTGAAATAAATCTTCTCAAGACTTACCTTAGAGAAAAAAGATATCAGTTAAAAAAAAAAAATATATATATATATATAATTCGATTTCTGCGGACGAAAAGCGAAAGAACGCGAAAATAGTAAAAAAAAAAAAAAAATAGTAATATATATCTAATTCTAATTTACATAAATTAAAAATTTCGGAAAAATGTAAATTTTTTAAATTTTTTTTGGTAAATAATATTTTTTTTTGAAAGTAAAATTGATTACAAGCCCAAAAACCTGCCTTAACTAAATTAACTCAGTTACATTTTTGGTATTTTCCGCGAATTTATGATTAAGAACCGTGCTTTTTCGACGAATGATCCTGCAGGATTTGTTAGTTCTTTTCTCTAAAATGATTTCCGTTGCTCTTTAATCAATTCGTTGATTTATTGATCCTGTCACAGCTAATATACTGTGAAATTTATTTGTGACGGTTATGAAAATTTACAAAAATAATTTTGCAACAACTAATTAGTTCATATTTAAGCAATGTTAAACATGTATTAACTAGAAAATCTGAAATTATTCGTTCTTTTATTAAATTATTTATTTATCTATTCATTTATTTAATTACTACTGTGTGTTTATTTATTAAATGAGGGTAAGTTTAACGGTATTTGCAACATTCTAATAACGAGATTACTATACAGACCTATACCAATTATTGCCAAGTATTAGTACAAGTATTAAAAATGTCGGTCACGCATTTTTTCAATAGAATGTGTAGAATATGACATTAAATTGCAAAAGTCAAACGTCTTTACTGACTAATACGACCAATACTGATTTTATGAGAAAATTTTAAATTTTTATGGTTTTTCTGGGCCTGAACCTTTAACAAATAAAAATTTATTAGGAGTATCACTATCGATACCTTTGACGGTCTTTTGTGTGGAACGTTCATAAAGTTTTTTAGCTGCTTGGTCAGGAGTCAAATCTTCCTTGGCGATTATACAAGCGATGGCACCGGCAACATGAGGGGCGGAAAAACTTGTACCACTTGCCGTTTGAGAACCAACTGGTAAAAAATGCAAATCTGATTCAATATCTCGTCCTATGAAACAATAGGAAATTATTTAATTATTATTGTTATTATTATTTTTTTTTTTTAAAAAAAAAATTAATAAAGTTTACCAGGTGCAAAAATATCAACACATTTTCCAAAGTTAGAAAAACTTGTAATTTCATCATTTTTAAGTTCAGTCGCACCAACAGTTATTGCTTCTTTAGTAGCGGATGGAGAAAAATTGCAAGCATTTTGAGCATCGTTGCCAGCAGCTACAACTGAAATAATTCCTTGATTATGAGCGTTCTTGATTGTGAGATCAACAATTGGCACTAATTTAGTAAATCCTAAGGACATGCTGTTTTTTTTTTAAAAAACATAAAATAAAGAGCATTAATAATAAATTATAATCACTAAAAGTACTTTCTTTAATTTCACATACTTGATGATAGTTTTCTCATTCTCAGATGCAAAATGTTCATGAATTACAAACTGTATTGCCAAAAGTAGGTCTAACATGAAACCTGTACCTTTTGAATTTAATACTTTGACTGCAAATAATTTCACTAATTTTGCGATACCAAATTTTTTACCACCAATCTATATAACAAAAAAAATATAAAGCAATCACTTTTATTTTTAAATTCACTGATTAATTTAGTTATTTTATACTTACAATTCCAGCAACCATCGTTCCATGACTATTTAATGAATGTTATTGAAATACGTTAAAGAAAAATGTTTATTTACAATTGATTTATTAATAAGTACTCACCCGTTATCGTCTACTTTTTTACATCCATCACAAAAAGCAGCAGCAAATTTAGCTCTTCCACCAAAATCAAGATGGAGAGTATTAATTCCTCTAAGGAAAAGAAAATTATAATCTAATTAATAAAAATTTGAATGATGACTGCGCCGCGTATCCTTTAATTGCCTTGACTTACGTGTCTAAAACATAAACATTAGCTCCTTTGCATTCGCCTTCGGGGGATTGATATTTTCCATCTAACGGAAAGTTTCTTTCATCAACACGATCAAGATTCTGTAATTGACAACAATAACAAAAAATAAATAAAATACATTTTTATTGTCTTAAAAAATTCGATCATTATTTATCTTTTTATTTAAACTTACTATTAAACTAGTTTTGTCACCAGATTGTAAAGTAGGAATACTGATTCTATCGATTTTTTTAAAAACATCATCATCTAATTTATATTTAATATCTTTTTGAATGATAAAAATTTCTTCTAATTTAGATAGATGATTATCGACAAAATTTTGAGTAAATCTTCCTGAATATATGATAAGTCCTTTGGTAGTAAAATTTAAAATTTTCTTGTCATCTTGTTTAACAACTGGAAGAAGTTCTATCAATCCATTAACAATTTCTTCAAGTAAATTTATAATTGTTTTGTCTCCACATTCTTTTAATATATCAAAATGTTTTTTCTCGACTTTTGCAGCCTCATTTGGATCGGAGGGTGATTTAAGCGCAACAATAAAGGTTTTAATTTCACTTCCATCATCTTTGAGATCTTCAGGGGAAAATGGACAAGTTTTAGCTGGCGCAGATTCAGCTAAAGTTACAAAGAATGCAACGAGAGCAATGAAAGTAAATAATTTCAAGCAGACCATTTTTATTATTTTAAAACGTCAAAAGAAGAAATAATATTTTAACGAAAGTGAAGATATTCCAAAGGGATTAATGGTGAATTAGGATAAAAATGGACTTGATGAAGAAATTGTGAATTATGGTAGTATTATTTATAAGAATTTTCCATTTCGCTACGCGCATGTCGAGAAATTATTTTTTTATGGTGCACAAAACAACATACGTAATATTTGCTATTTGGGAATGACGTTATGTCTAACGGTATGCATTACGAACACCAATTAGGATAATATGAACGAATTGCCGCCTATATAAATTCAAAAAAAAAAAAAATTTCAAATCCGTAATAACTTTTATTCTGAATGATTGGATTTTTATTATCTTCTTTCTTTTACATATGGGTAGTATTCTATTAAAATTGAGGTACGGATCATATGATTTACTATGTCTCGTAACCCACTTTTAATAGATCAGCTCCCATATATGTGAAATCGTGATGTAAATTTTTTTTCCCTTTTGCATGGACTACATTATAAAATGGATACAAACAGATCTTACTTACTATACAGCGCATGCAATGCATCTATGTCGACAAAGATATTCATTAGATTTTTCTATTTTTTCCCCACAAGTTAAAAATATATATATAATGTAACCTTTTATTCGTCTTTCCTGAATTGATTAATAATTCCTAAATATATATTTTTTTAAGATCTTGTGTTAACATAATTAAATTGCGCATAATTAGTTACAAACATTCTCGGTTAGGTCATTGTACCACCAATAAAAAGAATTGCGTTATAATTGAAACATGGTATACCCCGTTACTTTTAATATATATATTTTCCAAGTTTTGTAAATGTCTATTTTTAGTAAATTCATATATAGCTAGGCGGCTGTGAAATAATATTAATTGTTACGCTTCAAAAAAAAAAATCGTGTTAAAAATGCCGTGAACTGCAAAACTTTTTTGGCTCCAATGTAAAACTACTGCATTTACTGCGGAACTTAAATTATTGTGGCACATATTTTTTTGTCAAATACTTCCTATTTTTTTGTATGCAAAATTATAGAATTTGGTAATTTGAATAATTATTAATTGTTTTAAAATTAGTAAACATCCAATTTCATTCGTTTCGAAAAACAAAAAAGAAATAAAAGCTTCTTTATATGAAATTCCAAAACAAAACCATAATTTTGTATCAAATAAACGGCAAAGGATTGTTATCAATGGTACATTAATTAGATCCTCAGGAACAATATAAATGCAATGTTTCACCTTTTTTTGATGGAACTTGTGGTCGATTCAAACCAAAATAAAAAATAAAATTACCAAATTTGTCGTGTATTAACGTCAAATCAGATTCCTAAAACAATTTTTTTATTTGATGATGAACATAATGAGAGTTTTAATAAGTTAGGAATAAAAAAAAATTTTAAACCTTATGTCTGTGGATTTATAAATATGATAAATAAATTTCCAGTAAGCGAAAATTAATTCCTTCAATTCCAATTCCTTTCATTTTTTTTTTTTAAAAAAAAATTTCATAAAAAGAAAAGGTTGACCTTTTTCATTTCCTAAAAAATCATCTCAAAGATGACGACATCGTTAGCGGATTGGATTGATACGAAAATAAATGAAAAATACATTCATTCCTTCGATTATAGTGTATTCAGTAATGTTGAAAAGATTGGCCAGGGAGCGTTTGGTGTTGTAGAAAAAGCTAATTGGGAAGGTGGCGGAATTGATGTGGCATTAAAGAACATCAAAAAAGAATGTTTGGAGGAATTTCTTGAAGAGGTACGATAAAATGCAAGCGAATATTCAAGCAATTAGAATAATAAATTTTTTTTTGTCGCTTTAAAAAAAATAAAGGTAAATAATTTAAAAGAAGCTGGTAGTCATCCGAATATAAATCAATTTCTCGGAGTTACAAAAGGTAAATTATAGTTCAATAAATTCCGCTATTTTGCATGTTTAATAACGACAATTTTTTTTTTTTTTGCTTATTTAAAAAAAAAATTAATAGATATTCAAAATGATCGGTACATAATGGTATTGCAGTATGCCAATCAAGGAACATTAAGACATTATTTACAAAATAATTTTGCTTCGCTTAATTGGGTTAACAAAATAGAAATGGCTTTTGATCTTGCATGTGGGTTGTTGTGCTTACATACCCGAGATATTGTTCACAGAGATTTGGTAAACCACCAATTTCAATATGATATAATTTGAATTTCAAATTCTTTGCTTTGAAATCTAAGATAAAAAAATTTTTTTCCCATTTTTTTTATAGCATGCAAAGAACATATTGGTTCACAAGAATGTGTTGATGATCTCTGACTTTGGATTATCCAAGCGATTGAATTCTGACTCGATTTATGGTGAACTTCGTGGAATGCCGGCATATGTTGATCCGCAATGTTTTAAAATCAAAAATTACCATAGAGATAAAAAATCAGACATTTATAGTTTGGGCGTTCTCTTGTGGGAATTAACTAGTGGATATCCTCCTTTTCGTAATTTTACTGATTCATCATACGAGATTTTCTTGAACAGTTATGATGGAAGAAGAGAAGAACCAATAGATGGCACACCTCCAGCTTATATTGATCTTTATAAGAAATGTTGGAAAGAAGAACCAAGTGAAAGACCAAATATCAAAGATGTTTTCAAAATATTGAAATCTTTACAACCTCACAATAATTCTGAAAATATAAATAATGAAAAGAAATCCGATATAGTGCAGTCAACGAATGATGAATTGTCTCGATCTGAAAACGGCTATATTGTCAGTAAGTATAAGTGTATTTATTATTTAATTCACGAAATAACGATAATTTATAAAAATTTCATATATTAATGTCGACTTATAGTGGTGCCAATTTCACTAATGTTACCAGATGAATTAAGCGGCGAGTCATCCGATATTAATCAAGAGGAATGTGACAATTCTTCAACGGTTGACACACAAAGTATCAACGAGAAGAAATTGGAATGTGCCAATTCGTCATCGATGGACATACAAAGCATCGACGAGCATGAAGATGAATTAATCAATTCGTCATCATTTGTTGAGTCACAAAGTGTGGATGATGAATGCAATAATTCGTCACCGGTTGTCATACAAAGTATCGACGAGAAGAAATTGGATTGCGGAAATTCGTCATTGATTGACACACACGAGCATGAAGAGGAATTATTCAACTCGTTGTCATCGGTTGATTCACAAAGCGTGGATGAAAATAAGGAGGAATGCGACAATTCGTCATTAGTTATTTTACAAAGTATTAATGAAACAAGTGCCGCATTATATGAGATCATTCAAAATTATGTAATATATAATCATGTCGGAGATTCAAAAAATTTTAATTTTACAAAGATTTTAAAAAATTTCTTAACAAAGTCACGAGATATCTTTGGTTTTCTTGTTGAAAATCCAAGCATACAACATTATGAATTAATGATTGGAGTATTTTATGAGATGGGGTTCGGAATTGAAAAAAATAAGACGAAAGCATTCGATTGGTATAAAAAAGCAGGTGATAAAGAGGATGTTTATGGACTTTATAAAGTTGGATATTATTATTTTGATGGATGGGGTGAAGCAGCTGGCGATGATGAACATTATAAGTTGGCATTTGAATTTTATGAAGCTGCCGCTAGTGGTGAATTAAATATAGCCATACATATGCTCGCATTTTTTTATGAATATGGTTTTCATGTACAAAAAGATTATGATGAAGCGTTTAAATTATATAAAAAAGCTGCTGAAAATGGATTCATCCCGTCTCAGGTAGAGTTATCAAGGTATTATTATTCCGGTAGAGGAACTCAAAAAGATAAAATGGAAGCTTTAAAATGGTATCAATTGTATCAAAAAAATGATGGATTAATTAATGTTTCTGATGAGATTAAAAAGATTGAAAGGAAAATGGTAAGATCATTTTTGATAATTATAATTTCTTGATAATTAAATTTATCATGAACATACATTAATCATTTATTTTTAATCAAATAGGAGAAACAAGAAGATGGAACTTATATTTATAAACGTTCAAAAAGCATTCTTAACGTTAGTCTATCTTGGTATAAAGATTGGTACCCGTAATTTTAACTTGATTATAATTGAACATCTTTATTTAAATCAATTGATATACCACTTTCTTTTGGTGGTTTTCTTGTGTACATATATTTATTATCCTATTTTTCATATGATTTATTTGTTTCGTTTACTTAATAAAATTTTTTTTTTCTCCGTGAAGTTACTTCAATGAATAAGAAACTTTTTCCTAATATACAATTTTGTACGAACTTTTCTCATGTATTAAATGCACAAGTTATGCATTTGTATAATATATTTTATCCAATTAAAACGAGTAATAATTAAGTAATCATAATCAAATAGTTTCTTTACATACCATCCTGTAAAGATTAACGAAATCTAAGGTGTAGATGCTTGAACGGATAATATGATTTACTATATTCCCTAGTAACGAATATATGCGCAATAGTGAGGAATTTTCATAATAAATTGAAATTTGTTTTGTGTACATTCATTTTATGTTTGTTCACTTGTTTAATTATACACCTAGCATCTCATTTAATCAACATATTTGTGGTTTGTGGTTTATTTAATATTTTTTTTCAACATATACACAAATTTCGTCTTTAAATTAAGTTTTTTTTAAAGAACCTTTTTAAGAAGTGTGGACAAATACAATGTAATTTTAAATAAACAATAATTTATGTATGTAGTACCAGATTATTCTTATGATCTACGGAACAAGCGACTCCGATTACGAAATTTGCTGCGCCATCTCGCTAATGATAATGGTAACCTGACAGTGCAGTTTGCAACCGAAACCGGTAAAAAAAAAAAGGATATTAGTTTGTGTAATATTGCACAAAATTTTATTTTAAATATTCTTTCGGAAATATTTTATAAAAAGGGTTTATCGCTCATTATTTTTTAAAAAAAATCTCTCTCAGATTTAAATATAAGTTTTTATTATTAGGCTATTAATTTCATACGTAAAAAAACAGAAGATAGTAACAAGATAACTTATATGGAGTCGGATACTAATGAACTTAATTCCGAAAGTTCTGAATTCAATTCTTATTTAGAAACTAAATGTTCAGATTGCAATAAATTGTACGTAGATGATAAATGGTGTAATGAATGTAATAGTAAAAAATTTCAAAAAAATTTTTGCAATTGGACTAGTAAAAATGAGTTTATTGACAGATTTATTCAAGAAGTTCAACTAAATGCTCAGAATAGAAAGCAAATATTAGAATGGATTCCATATAACAAATTAGTAAATATTGAGTACCTTGATAAAAGAGGATTTAGTACCATATATAAAGCCATTTGGTTGGATGGATTTATCATAAATTGGTCTAATGATAAAGATAAATGGATTAGAAAAAATAATTTTGAAGTAGCTCTTAAATGTTTAGATATGTCATCAAACCTAAACGAGGAATTTTTAAATGAGGTACAATACTAGTATTTTATAATTTATTTATTTATAATTATTTTACTGATATTATTTATTTATAGTTGAAAATTCATTATAAATGTTATATTTTATCAAATGACTATTTAATTCGAATATATGGATTTACCCAAGATCCAAATACTTTAAATTACATGGTAATAATGGATTATGCAGAGAATGACTTACGAAAAAATTTATTAAATATTGTTAAAGATAAATGGATAATTAAATTATTAAAATTGAGTAGTATTATTAGCGGACTTGATGTAATACATCAGCAAAATTTTATTCATTGTGATTTGTATCATGGTAATATTTTGTGTTCTAACCGTTCTAACCTATATATCGATGTGATTGAATATTGCAAACCTGTAGATTATTTTCAATCATCTAAAAATAATGATATTTATGGTGTTTTGCCATTTGTAGCACCTGAAGTTTTAAGAGGTCAGCCTTATACTTTAGCTAGTGATATATATAGTTTTTCTATGATTATGTGGGAATTTATATCTGGAATTCCTCCATTTGATAATAAAGCTCATGATTTTCAACTTAGCTTAGAAATTTGTAAAGGTAAACGCCCTAAAATTATTGAAAATATTCCACAATGTTATATTGCTTTAATGAAAAAATGTTGGGATAGTGATCCATTAAAAAGACCAACCGCATCAGAAATTATAAATATTATTGGAAATTGGTATCAAATTATTGACGGATATGAAACTTATAATTATGTAGATGAAAAATTATTAAATGATTTCATAGAATTTCAGAATGCGGATGGAATTTTAGAACAAGAACTACTTGATTCAAATACTTTTACTATCGCTATGTGTGAATATAAAGCAGATATACTCAATGAATGTTATGGGGTATGTACTGATTGTGATCATGCAAATACTTATTGGGATTATTGTCAGCTTTGCAATTCTAAACAATTCGAACAAGAATTTAAATGGACTGACAGAAATAAGAATATAGATAAATTTATTCGGGAAGCTCAATTAAAAGCCAGAAATTATCAAGAGATTTTAGAATGGGTTCCATATAATCGTTTAAGAAATATACAATATTTAACTCAAGGTGGATTCAGTACGATTTATAAGGCTATTTGGTTAGATGGTCCAATTAATAAACGGAATAATAATAAAGAGTGGCATAGAATTAATAACGATCTTAATGAGTATGATTATCTAAATGCAAGAAATAGTATTATTAAGGAATCATTTAATGAAATTGAAAATGAAATTGACATAAATGTAAGAAAAAAATATATTATATCACCTCTTAAGGAAAATGAAAAAATTGGATTTTACGTTGTATTAAAATATCTGACTGATTCCCAAAATATTGATGAAGAATTCTTAGATGAGGTAATTAACTATTATTATACTATTATTATACTTACAGTTTAGTATGACTAATTAATATTGATATTAAAACAAAATTTTAGTGGAAAAATTATTTGAAATTTTCATATTCTATGAAGAACAGTTATTCAACTTCTCTAGAATTATATGGAATAACTCAAGACCCCGAAACTTTGAATTATATAATCATTATGCAAGAAGCAATATGTGGAAATTTAGGATCAAATTTAGCAATTAAGAAATATAATCCAAATGATAAATTTCATAATTTGTATACTGTCGCAAAAGCACTTTCGGCATTGCATAAATGTGATTTAATTCATGGAGATCTTCATGGCGGTAACTTGCTTTTACATGATTCAGAACTTGTTTTTATAAGTGATCTTGGATTATGCCGACCTGTCAATAAGCAATCTGATGAAATTTACGGAGTACTTCCTTATGTTGCGCCAGAAGTTTTTAGTAGTAAAATGTATACTAAAGCTGCAGATATTTATTCATTTGGTATAATTATGTGGGAAATGACGTCTGGTATTCCTGCATTTCATAATATTGTCCATAATCTTCAACTTTCTTCAAGCATACGTCGTGGATTAAGGCCGATAACTGTTGAAGGAACGTTACCTGAATATGCAGAATTAATGAAAAAATGTTGGGATCCTGATCCTAGTCAAAGACCAACTGCTGATATCTTAGAAAATATTTTTGATGAATGGAGAAGAAAATATCCGTTTAATTACTTCAATAGAATTACTGTACCAGGTAAAATTATAAATTTTTACTTAATTATAAATAATCTAAAAACATCATACATAATTTAACGTGAAATATCTTTATTTTAGATAATAATGAATTTATCATTGAATATCAATCATCATACATAAGTGTAGAATTTAACTTGAAAAAAATTAACTCCGCTGAATCAATGGAAGACTCGTTATCTGAAATAATTAGTAATCCTACAGAGGTTTTGACAAAAGAAAATTCGAATGATTTAATGAGTTTATTAATAGAAGAAGAATTATCGATAGATCCAGAGTTTTATACAAAAATGATTAATTATTGTAGTAAAAAATTAAATGAAGTTCATAAAAATGATAACATAATGATCTATACAAAACAGATAATTGATTGTACTAAAAATTCAGAGACAAAGATGACTAAGTAGATTTTTAATAATCTTTATTATTTTCAATCCGAAAATATCAATAATATAAATATTTATGTTTAAGAACTTTCCGACAAAAATATGAAATTTAAAAAACATTATACTGTATTTTTTTTCATCATAATAAATAAATAAATATTTTGCTTAAAAATAAATTAATCATAAATTTTCTATTTTTTTGATTTTGTCAGAAACATCAGGATATCCGCCATTCTTATGAAATGATTTATACCATTTTAAAGCCTCTCCTTCGTTAATTTGAGTATAAAAGCCATGACTATAATGATATGCGACTTTAAATTGAGATGGTATAAATCCTTTTTCTGCTGAAGTTTTGTAAAGTTGAAATGCCTTGCTAATTAATACTTCCTTTTCGAGACTTATGGTAAACTCATAACAATTTGCGAGTTTATATAAAGCTATATTTGGTCCACAATCAACGATACTTTCAAAGTACTGTTTAGCTTTTAACATGCTTTTTTCGATTCCAAGACTATGAAAATAACATGCGCCAACTTCGTATTTACCGTGTTCGTCCTCATTTTTGCATGCGTTTAAAAACCATTTAAGCCCTTTCTGTTGATTTTTATCAGTTCCAAATCCTTCCTGATAAAATTTACCAACCATTATCTCGTAATGCTGTATTGTTGGATTATTAATTAAATAATTAAAAATTTCTTTTGATTCCGATTCATATCGTTTTAAAACATTTATAAAATTATAATTTTTGGTCCATCCGGTTTTATTATATTTTAAGTAACTTTGAATAATTACTTCTAATTTTTTCTTAGATTTAGTTGAAGGATTTGATGAATCTAAATTAATTTAATAATAGTTAGGAAAATACAATTTACCATAATAATTATCCAACAAATTAATTAAAAACTTAATTCACCATTTAGTTTTCCGATGGGAAGGTTTATAAGTGTTACACTATTAACGTAAGTAGCTGTTAATGAATTCGAGCTCTGCGTCGCCGATATATTCTTTTTAAATTTAGTTGTATTATTTGGTGAATCTAATTTAATATAATTGGTTAGGAAAATAAAATTTACCATAATAACTTATCCAACAAATAAATTTAAAATTAAATTCACCACTTTTCTTTTCGATGAGAAGGAAATTTACATTTTCCATACTAGTAACGTAAGTATCTGTTGATGAATTCGAGCTCTGACTCGTCGGTTCAGCTTCATTTGTATCGAATTCTAATTCCAATTGTTTTAAACTTCCATAAACTTCTTCAATATCCGGTCTTTTATTAGGAACATCATCCCAGCAATCTTGATAAATATTTTGATACTTTGGAGGTGTATGTTCTATTGGCTTTTCTCTATTCTTCGAAAGAAGATGATAGATCAATGCGAATTTATTTTCATAGTTCGGAAACGGGGGACGTCCACTTGTAATTTCCCATAATAGAACTCCTAAACTATATATATCTGACTTTTTATCCTTTTTAAATTTGGAATCCCTATAACATTGTGGATCAATGTATTCGGGCATTCCAAACACATTGGCAATTGAATTAGATGTCATTTCTTCCAAATGCTTAGATATGCCAAAGTCCGCAATTAGTAATATACCATTATTTACTAGTATATTCTTTGAATGCTACAAAATAATTGGTAAATGGAATCATTATTAATTTAATAACAAACATTAGATTAAAATGATTATGATAAGAAATCAACGAAATACCAGGTCTCTATGAACAATATTTTCTTTATGTAAACACATCAATCCGCAGGTAATATCCAATGACATTCGAATTTTATCTTTCCATCCAAATGATTTAAATCTTTCGTCATTTCCTAAATAATCTCTCAAGCTTCCTCCATTGGCATATTCCAATATCATAATATAATATCCATCAGAATCTATTAATGTTAAATAAGAATTTATGTCGAATTTAAGGTAAATTTATTAAAAAATTAATAAGATTAAAAATACAAAACCTTTTGTTATTCCAAGAAATTTATTGATATTCGAATGATAATGAACTTTACGAAGTATTTTACACTAGGACAGATTATTCTCAAAATTTTAAAAAATTACGAACAATATTTATGGAAAAAAAAGGCATTCATACTTCATTGACAAGGTCATCGATTTCATCTTTTTTAGTCATTAGACATTTCAATGCGACTTGAGTTCCTCTGATATCCGCTCTACGCACAAAACCAAATCCTCCTTTACCGATTTCAACAAAATTACTAAATTCACTATATTCAAACTGAGTAATGTCGTCGCCTTTTATCTTTTTTTCGATCCACTCCTTTGATGATGTCATTATAATAAGAATTGTTTATAAAAAAAAATTTATACAAAAATGTATCCTTTATATTGTTGTTGATCGTATTACGAATTTTGTCCAACAGAACATTATTTTATTGTTGTGTAACATTTTGTGAAACTTTTTAAACTTCACCCAGCAGCATTACTGCAAAAAAATTATACATGTATAGAACTTCAATTGACAAATAATAAGGGATTTTTAGTCCGGAGTGTAACGAAGGACTATATAATTCTATGCACGGTGACACAAGATGTCCCGTTGTCCGCCCGCTCAAAAATTGAAGTCTATACATGATTGGTCTTTTTCCTTACACATATGTTCCGGACTTAACAACGGTTTTCGAAACCGTTCCCTAGTAATATTTATTAAGTATTATTTAAAGATTCTAAATACTTTAATTATTTTATTTAGAAATTTGTTGATATTAATATTATGAAAATTATGAATTAAAATAATATAAGTCTACAACTTATTAAAATATTTAATATGATATTTAAAAAATAATATAAAAAAATATTAAGTAAAAAGTAAATCCAAATATCTAATTGGTTTGTTGTTAGCTATAAGATTAACCATTAATTTTATCCCTATTAGATAAGAAATCCTTTAGATCTAAAAACCCTTTTTTTACAAAATCGACTCTTTAAGAGCTACAGAATACTATTCTAAGATATGACTTTTACTCAAATCATTTCTAATTAAATCAAAAGACTATATGGGAGGGTTGCAAGAAAAATGAGACTCTGAGAATTTTTTATTAAAATTTTAATTAAATATTAAAATTTTAAAAAAATGCTTAAAGTTCCATTTTACAAGCAAACCTTCTATATACTTTTAAACCTATTTTAATCCTAATTTTGAATTCAAAAAACTATAAAATATATCAAAAATAGTTTAAAAATATTATAATATAGTAAAAATTATATCAAAAATTATATTAAAATAATGAGAATCATATGAAATCCTAAAAATAAATATATTTTTAACATACAGATAAACTTTAATATAATTAAATTAGCATCTATATTAATCAGACCTTTATTATAAGAAATTCATTATTATTATAATAAATTCTTTAGTATAATATAACAAATTATTTGTATAATAGATAATTACTGAAAAAGGAAAATACAAATATAATTTTACTATGATATAATTAAAGTAAATTTTATAATATAAGTAAAATGACTTAGATGATAATAATGTTGAAGATAGTGAAGATATAATATATAAATGTTAAAGAAAATTATCAAGTAAAATTTGAAAATAAAAGTGAAGATTAGTATTCTACACAGATCGGATCAGATCAGATTTAAGCAAAATCTGATTCAATTTGAATCTGAAAAATCTGAATTCGATTCAATTCAAATCTGACAAATCTGAATTCAAATCCATATCCGTATCTGACAGATCAAAAAATTTTTTTAACAAAAATCTACCTCTGACATTTAGAATAGTGTTTTAATGTTAAAAAAATAACAATTTTGTTATTTTTTAACAAAAATCTGCCTTTGATATTCAAAACAGCATTTTATTATAAAAAAATTAATTTTTTTTATTAATAAATGCTACATTTGAATTTTAGGCAACATTTTATTATTAAAATTAATTTTTTTAATAATAAATACTGCCCCCAGCTTTAAGAATGGCATTTTGTTATTAAAAATTAATAAACAATTAATTTTTTATTAATAAATGTAGCATCTGACTTTTAGGATAACATTTTAATATAAAAAATTAATAAAAATTGATTTTTTATTAATAAATACCACATCTGACTTTTGGGACAGCATTTTAATATAAAATTTAATAAAATTTTTTATTAATGAATGCTACATCTGACTTTCAGGTGGTATTTTAATATAAAAAATTAATAAAAATTAATTTTTTTATTAATAAATGCTACGTTTGACTTTCAGGTGGCATTTTAATATAAAAATTAATAAAAATTAATTTTTTTATTAATAAATGCTGCATCTGACTTTCGGGATAGCATTTTGTTATTAAAATTAATAAAAAATTAATTTTTTATTAATAAATGCTGCCAGTATGATATTTTAATATAAAAATTAATAAAAATTAATTTTTTATTAATAAATGTTGTATCTGATTTTTTGGGTAGCATTTTAATATTAAAAATTAATTCTATTAATAATAAATGACATGTTAATTTTTGAGATGATATTTTAATATAAAAAATTAATAAATTTTAATTTTTTTAATAATAATTATCGCTTCTGACTTTTGGAACAGCATTTTGTTATTAAAATTAATAAAAAATTAATTTTTATTAATAAATGCTGCGTCTGACTTTCAGTATAATATTTTAATATAAAAATTAATTTTATTAGTAATAAATGTCATGTTAATCTTTAAGACGACATTTTAATATAAAAAATTAATAAATTTTAATTTTTTTAATAATAATTATCGCTTCTGAATTTTAGAACAGCATTTTGTTATTAAAAATTAATTTTTATTAATTTTTTATTAATAAATGCCACATTTAACTTTCAGGCAGCATTTTTTATTTCAAATCTAACAAATTAGATCTGAATCTAAATTTGGATCTGACAGATCAAATCTGAATCCAAATTTAAATCCATCATATTAAATTAAATCCAAATCTGAATCTGATCCAGATCTGATGGATTGAATCAAATAAAAATTTAGATCTAAATCTGATTCGAATCTAATAAATCTGATTTGATCCGATCTATCAGATCCAGATCAGATTTGGATTGAATCAGATTTTTGCAAAACACTATTAAATTTTATTAAATTTTAATTCACTATATAGGAAGTGGTCAGTAAAAAAGGGAGAAATCAAATTTTAGTCAAAATTTATATTATTAAACTACTTGGCTGATCTCGATCATATACACAAATTTAGCTCAATAATAAAATCAACAAAAATTTTGGATTTTCTCTTTTTCTACTGATCACCTTTTATATCACATGCATATTTTTAGATACGTTAATTAAAATAATACTATAATTTACAAGAACGAATTTTAAAAAAATAATACTCTTTTTTTCACTTTTTGCATTATTCTTTTAATAATAATATTACATTTCTTCTCTTTTTATTGTTCTCTTTTTTCTCTTTTTTTATCTAATATGAATGCTAGATAATAGGTATTGTATTCGTATTATTTAATATAAAAAAGCTTATCTTTAAATTTTATATAAATATAATTTTGGTTTTAACAGTCTCAAAAATCAAAAAACAAAATAAAGTACTTTCATTACAAATCTATAAATCTATAAAAATTATTATAACTTTAAAATGCCTTTCATTAATAAATATCCTTATTTCAAATAATTCAGACAAAACAAATGAATTTTTTAATAATTTATGATGAATATATCATGATACTTGAATATATAAAATGTAACATAAATCACATAGATAAATATGAATACAATCATATATTTAACTTAATGATATTAGTATTTTTTGAAGAATATAATAACAATGCCAAAAATATAAACATAAAATTTAATTTTTATATTATTTAATTGAGTAATGATACCCAATTTATATTAAATATCAGCTGGAGACTCAAAGTTACAAAAAATATTTTTATTTTATTTTATTTTTATTTCATATTTTTATATATATATATATATTATATTTAATTAAGTAGTAAGACCCAATTTATACCAAATATCAGCTAAAGACTCAAGTTTTTAAAATTCAATTTTTTTATTTTATATAATTAATTAAATAATGTAATCCAGTACATACTGTTAACATGTAATCTTGCGAACTACAACTGTTAGACAGAGTGTCAGAGTGTTATTTCTTTTTAATTGCACAGTAATCTTAAGGTTTTTACAAGTTGATTATTATGACTAATTCAAGTAAAGGTTTCAAGTTAAGGTTTATACGAGTATTTTACGATCAACAATTCACGAAGTATCGAGTAATTATATTTTCAAGTAAGATGTTTATTGATAAGAATAGAAATAGAAATAAAG
>CAMKVN010000554.1:0-26995 GCA_946474995.1 Funneliformis geosporum
AAATAAATCATTATAAAACATACGGAATTTTGATATAGAATCATTAATTACGTATACAAACCTTATAAAAAACGTATTATTTTCTTATTTCGATTTCTTATAGGATATCTACCTATTTAATGTATCTTTAGGTATAACTAAAAAGCTTTAAAAATTTGTAAAGGATCCAGGTACTATAATCATAATATACAGTAGCAATTATAAGTATTCTACCCTTCATATTTTGGTCATATTTTTTAAAATTAAGCAATAATACCTATAAGTTTTTTTAAAATTCAAGTATAATATCAATATTGATTACATATACAATTATTTCTTAGATTGTAAGATTTCGCAAGCATATTTACTTGCTTATTTATTATAAATTCTTTTTTGATTATTTTATAAATAATTAATATTTTTAATTAAAATTAATTTTATAAATATATAATATATTATAACAAATATTATCTTTTAATTATATAATAAAAAATTTAATATTTATTTAAAAACTAATAATTTGTAATTTCTAAAAAAAAATTATATTAAAAAATTTTACGATTAATTTATGATAAACTTTTTAGAATTTATTTTTAACTATATTTATCATAATAAAATATTATAAAATTATTTATAAAGAATAACTTTTATTATTATAATTTTTAAAATTTATTAAAAAATTTTATGATTTTAATTAATAATAAAGTGATTTAATTAGTACGCAAACTTATAAATTTCTAAAGAATTTTTAAAAAATTATTATAATAAAATTTTTGAAACTTAATTTTAAAATTAAAATATTTTAAAAACCTTTTAAAAACTTAATATTTTTATTAATAAAGTTAATAAAAATATATATTAAACTATATATTTTATATAGTAATAATATTATTAAAATTAATATTTACCATTTTTTATTAATTTTATAGGCAAATTGCTTACTAGATAATCTAAAGAATAGGTTTGTATAATATATAAATCAGAAGTTAGATGATTAATATATGTTATATTATAAAAATGACTTTCTCTTTAGATAAACAATATGAAATTTCATTTTTACATAAATATTCAGCTAGTTCAAATAGGGTTATGAAAAAATAGCAAAGTATATTTACTGTAGTAAACTTACTATAATTTATTAGGTAAAAAAATATCAGAAAAATAAGAATTTAACTAAAGAAAAAAGGTCAGGTAGATCACATTGCATAACAGAAAGGAAAAATAAACAAATAGTTAAAATAATGAAAAAATTATAATGCAATTAGTATAAAATACGACAGGATTTAAAAAAAGATATTGAGGTAAGTGAAAGAATAATTAGGCAACATTTATTAAGCTATGTGAAAATTTATTAAGAAATTCAAAATTAACTACTTACTGAAAAGCATCAGATCAATTAATTAAAATAGGTAAAAAATCATTAAAATTTCAATTAGAATAAGATTATTTTTTCTTATGAAAGTAGCTTTCAATTATACCAATTGAATAGAAAGGTTTGGCAATTTATTAAATGATGAAAAGTATTTTAAACAATTAAACATGCATAAAAAATTCATATTTAGAGTTGTTTTTCTGCTTCAGGATTTAGTAAACTAATTTGCTTAGAAATCTTTGATTCTATCTTTATGTATAATATTTAGTAAAAGGGTTTTTTGTCTTCTGTTTGTAAGCTTTTTGGTGAAGATAAAGAATGGATTTTGAAGAATAACAACAATCCCAAATACCATTTGAAAATTTGCAAAAAAATGAAAAGAAGAATATCATGTGATTGAACTTTCCTAGCTATTAATGTATCTGATTAAAACCCAATTGAGAATGTCTGATGATTTTAAAAATAAAATTATCAAAATAAAAATTATATAACTAAAGGATTAAGAGGAAAATAACAAAAGAATGGAATTGATTATCTGATCAATTGGCTAAAAATTTGCTTAGTAATAGGGTCACATCACAGTATTAATAGATTCAGAAGGAGACTATATTATTTATTAATTATCAGAAGTACTTTATATTAATAAAAAATTTTTATAATTATTTGATATTTATAAAATGGCAAGAGGTAGGATACTTATGATCACCACTGTATGGTATTTACATCCTTACTTACATTCTTATGACTATTCTAATATATTTATTATCTCATAATAATTTTAACTATTTTTATTTATTATATTCTTATATTCTTATACTTACCATTACATTCTTACATCATTATTACATTTATATTATTACATTTTTTATAGGGATATTAAATGGTCCAAAGCGGTTCTAAAAGTCCAAATAATTAGCCAGTTCTAGAGAAGATTTTTGTTTTACTGGCATTATATTTTACTTTCTAATGAGAATGTATTAATTGAATATTTATTATTAAATTTATGCGAGAATTCAGAATCTAATTTTGAAATTTTAAGGATTGTTCCCACCTTGTCGGTCCCATGAAAATTGTCGATTTCAAAGTTCATATTTTTACCAAAAGTTATTCATAAAATTTTATTATGACATTTATCAAGAGTTACTTATTATAGATAAGCGATTGGACTCGTAATTTCTAAATTTGTTCACAATCAGAAACTTATTGATACGCTCTGAAACTTTGTCAATCAACATTTCGAGTCTCAAAAGTCCGAAACTTATTGATTTATACGCGTGATTAATAAATATTATGATATAAAAGTCCGATACGCATGATTAATTTTAGGATAATCTCCAAAATATATTCCAGATTCTTTATTTCGTGAACCGATCTTTTTTTTTTTTTTAGTTTACGCGTCATAAATTTTTTACACGCGTATATGATGATATTAACGTTTGCGCATATTTTACATATTGAATTTATACCACTGCCTGTCAAAATTTCATTTCCCACTTTCCAGTTTTCCCCTGAACAAGAGGGTAAAATATTTTGAGTTGAAGCGAAAAGCTAGACGTGTTTTCTGTTTTGCTAGGACTTGTTGAATAATGACAAATGTCGAATCGATCAACGGGTAAACGTGATCTTATAAAACTTACAATTAGAACCGAAATTTGCCTACAAACATCATAATAGCTTTCGATACCTTTTTTAGACAGTGTTATATACTAACTTTATTATTTTATAAAAAAAAAAATAATATAACGAAAATGATTATTTCACATATGGCTTATTTATGATATAGAACTTAAAATCGGTATCAAAAGAAACAACTTTTCATCTATGTGGCCCTTCGTAGCGAATCTCTCATTTGGTAGGTAAAATTTTTAACTAACGAAATCTTTGATAATTCTCAAAATGATTTAAGTTATCAAAAATTAATTTAGACAAAAAAATTTTTGTAATGAAGGGTCTCTGAAAAATAAAGAATTCATTGCCTTAAAGTTTTTTCCTTGCTAATATGAAAAAATAATGAATGTATATATGTATCTAAATTTCATAAATTTCATCACCTATATAAAACATATCACAATACCTAATCAATTGTTGCGCACCACAATCCACCGCTAAATCATGAATTTCATATATATTACTTTCGGTTACGTACTTTGAAATTTCTTTTTCGCAACGTTGAATTAATGTTTGAACAAAAAATCTTGTTGCTCCATAAAGTAATTCATACCATTGATTCAATCCATTAACAGGAAGTATCTTTCCATAATACATAAAATAAAGTATCTTATCCAACAGTAGATAAGAAACACCATAAAGCTCAAGCCTTCTCTCATTTGCTTCAAGCATATTAGAATTAAACATCGCTTTAAAATAATCTGAGAACTCTGAGAGGATATAAGAATGAACATAGAAATCTCCTTTAAAATCCGGGATACAATTTTGTAATTCTCCCTTGAATTCGTTTTGTTTTAGAATTATGATAAAGTCACAAGTGTTTTTATCATTCAAGGTCGCAGAAAAACTACCTTTCCATTGTAACAAAGGTAATTGGTCGCATTTTATATCAGGAACCAATTCAACTCTAATGTCCATCCCGAAATTTTCATCATCATCCACTAAAGGCATAGGTTTATTCATTTTCTGTTTAAATAGTACTGCTTCTATCCATGAAAGTTCTCTTGAACAATACACGATTTCCCCTTTCAAAATGAATCCATATTCGTGTTTAACAAGATCCGAAATATCTTTTCTACCGTTCCAGGAAAAATAATTTACCACATCATGAGAAATCATTTCTGTCTCAAATTCTATCGATTTCCATTCAGGATTTCGATTCTTATTCGAGGGAAAAGCTAAAATTGACCAGGATATATAATAGTTCCTTTCCATTGCGGTATCAAGCTTTATAGATAATGATGAAATTAATAAATTTCCGGGTCTGTAATCAAATTTCCACATGATTAGCGAAGGGGACCATACTGAAGAGAATGGATTTTTGCACAAATAAATCGTATTCGAACGATCATCTGCATCGTAAGCTATATTTTTGCACTTTAATGTTCCTCTTCGCCATATCCTTAAATATTTCTTTTTAATGATACCATTTTCGTAATACGCGTCCGTTCGAGCATTGTAAGACATCCTATGTAGGAAGGTGTTTGACTTTTCTTGATGTGGTAAAACGTTAAGCCTATAAATGTTATTAAATAATCCGGTTACAAATGGATCGGATGGATTATTCGTAATTTCTTCTTTTTTGGAAGCTTGATACACGATAGATCTTTTAGAATTAGGCTCATCAGTTTTCTTTTGTTTCAATTTAATCCTAATATCCATCCCAAATGGTGAGGTCTCAGTCTGAGCATAGAGTCCTTGAGGATCCCTTTCATCCATATTTTGTCTGAATAATTGCGCATCCTCCCAATTGTAGCCACCTATCAATTCAACTCTTAGCATAAATCCTGTCCCGCCTTTAATCAAGTAGGTTATAGATTCATCATTTAATACGTTGAAGTATAAGTAATTATGTTGTTGATTTATGGTTGGGTTAAAACAAATCATTTTCCAATTTAAATTTTTTTGATCAATAGGATCACTGCCAGTAAGTTTACATATATACCACACAATTTGTGTATCAGGATTTAATGTGGAGTGTTGTAACCTAACTGTTCCCTCCGAAATCTGTAGATTTGTTGGGGCATAATCAAATTTCCAAACCATATAGGATGGTTTCCTGAAATTTTCGCCGAAGTTATCCCGAGTTAAATATGCACTGCATATAAATGAAATTTAGTTTTACGATCGAAATTCCCCATTTTTTTTTTTAAAAAAAAAAAATAAATAAAATAAAAATAAAAATAAAAAGAAAAATAAAAATAATATATGTATGTTTATGTGTGTATGTATATATATAATCTTACATTCTACAATACTGATTGCGATTATGATCATATGAAGGATAATATACGATATTGTTAAACTCGAGAATTCCACGGTCCCAAAATTCTAGATATATTTTATTGGTAATTCCATTTTCATAATATATGTCCTTTCCCGTATCATAAGAAATCCTATGAGTAAAAACGATAGGATTGTCTGGATGTGATAATACGTGCATTGGATATTTATCATTAAATAATGGTGATTTGGAAGAACAAGGATAGTTGGAAGAGAATGTATCTTTTTTCACAAGGACCGCCGTTTCTTCATCAACAGAAGAGGGATATCTAACTTTACGATATTGTTGTCCCTCCATGTTAAAAAAGAGAAAGAGGCGAAATTTGTTGAAATAAGAATTTATGAAATGTTTTTCTTTCTATTTAAATCAGTCTAGCCTACGTCAGATTTTGAAATTTCCTTTTTTTTTGATTGAATTTTTATTTTATATGATTTCTTTGTGTGTACGCATTAATAAAAAACAAGAAGGTATGAATAGGCAGCCTATATAAGAAATTCAGCCTTTTAAAAAATAACTTTAGATACTTCTCAGAATTAACGTCTTTTATGTATCAAAAAAATGAAATTTTTTTTATGATAAGAAAGTTTTGTTTTTTTTTATTGCTGTACTAATTTTTCTTTTTTTTTCTTTTTTCGTAGCACTTGTTTTTTTTTTTGTTGTATTTACAATTACAAAATATTGAAAAAAAGGTTTAAAAAAAAAAAATCATTAGACTGAATAAGTATGTTACCAAATATAAAAGATATATATACTGTTTATAAAAATAAATATAAAAAGTACTAACTGTATTATACAATAAAATAAATAATACTACACATCCATTTTTTTAAAATTGAATTATCTTATGTCTTTTCCAGTAGAACCCCTGTTTGATACATCCCTTACCAAACCTTCATGAACTTCATTATCAACTTGTTCATCAACTCCACCGCCAACATTTCTACCAATTTTAAATCTATCGACGATGCTCATGGTATTTTGAGATCTTCTATATGAGCTAGTGCTACTTTGTCTCCTTAAATTATCACGGACGGTACCACTATAACTTTCACTATTGATAGTGGAACCATTATCCAAAATAAATGAATTGGTTGGGGACAAATGTTGTTTGAGATAATTTATTGGATGTTGAAGTGGGGAAGGTAAAGGGGGTAAAGTTAGCTCATTATAATATCCGTCATTTTCTTTATTTAATTGCAATTCCTTTGTTGGAGTTTGAGGAGTAGCAACTTTTGTTGAAGAAGAAGAAAATGAAGGTGTTGTGGTATGAATGATAGGGTGACTTCTCGTAGTATCATTTCGTTCTTCAGGTTCAGTTGAGATGGGTGAAGAGAAAAATCTTATAATTGAATTCTTTGATTGATTATGTTTTTCATGAGTCAGTGTAATTGGATCAATTTGTGGATTTCCTAAAGATTTTGTTGTTGTCGACGAATAACGTGCAGCATTTTTGTCAAACTCGTTAATTGTTGGTAAATTACTATCACGCATACTACTTCTCTTAATTATACCATAATTCAGACTCTGGGTTCTTCTATTCGTATCTTCTTTAATACTAGTAGGTATGGTATGTGAAGGCAACGTGGGGCGAGTTTTACCTGCACTCATAGAATATCTGCGAATACTACCAAAACTCGCTCGAATTTCTGCTGCACCGGGATTATAATCAACCCTGCTTAATCTATTATCAGCGAGATCTGCGTCAGTTGGTGAATCAATTGTTCCTACACTATCTAATCCTGTTGACTTTGAGACTTGTAATAATACTATACCACTACAAATCACAAGAAATCCCATTACAACCGTAACAACGCTTTTCGGTTCGGCTTCAAAACCTTGTGACAGGATCGCCGAACTCATTATCGTCAGACTTGTAAATGTAACGTAATATACTGGTGTTACCATTGCCGTATTAAATAAATTTAATGCCTTATTCAAATAATTAATTTCCGTTAATAACGTTATTAACACGAATGCCATGAGCACGTAAAGAAACCAATGTGTGAATTGATTATTTCCTTGAAACGTTTTAAGTATAGCTGTACCAAGACCTTGCGTCGTTACCACTGATAAGGATCCAATTAACGAACATATCCCAATGTATACCAGCATATGTTTTGACCCATATATTGGAGCTATTTTCCAAATAATTACTAGCGATCCCAATATTGCCAAAATCGCGTATACCAAGAAACCTATAAAGGAAAAAGGAATAAAGGTTAATCGTGGCATTAAATAGAAGATGAAATGTCATTTCATTAATTGAATTACCAGGTGCGAAAAACATCCTTTTAAAATCTTCGATATCTGTTGGGGTATGTTGATTAGGAGCATGTAAAACAATTATAATTGCGCCGATGATACATTGCGTGCAACCTATTTTACCCTGAAAGTTTAATCTTTCTTTTAAGAATATGGAAGATAAGATGGCACTAACAATAAAAAAAAGAAATCAACATTTGGTCCCTCTATAGATTTATTAAACGATGAGTGTAGATATTTACCTAATAACTACGCTAAGCGCACCTAAGGGCGTAACTAGGATAGCTTGTGTAAAAGCGTATGCAACGAAATTACATATTTCGCCAATAATCACTAAATGAAGATAACATCGATTTAGGTTAATTTTTACAAATGAATGAAACCTTCTTAATTATTATTTTTTTTTTTTTTATATTTTTTACAAGCTTACTTAGTATCATTCCTGTCCACCATAATCCGTTTGAAAGATAATTATGTCCTTGACCCGCAACTGATCCGGCTATTCCGAAAGAAGAAAAAATCGACAATTTAACATCGAGAAATTTTTTTTTTAAACAAAGGAAAAAAAAAAATTCATACGACGACCAACCTTGACCTTGGGCCTGAATAAGGCCTTTTTTCTTAAACACAAATGATGATCCAATAAATACGCCTATAAACAATAATTCCATTTTTTTTTTTAAAAAAAAAAAAAAAATTGAATGAATGCTATCTTATCATAGCATTCAAAATATAAATAAATGACTTTTATTGTAACTTACCGCTGCTTATCGCTAGAATCAAACCGATCATTTTTTGTAACTTTTCATCAAGACCCAACGAAACTGCTCCATTACTAACTGCATCTTCGGCTCTTCGAATTATTAAATAGTCCATATTTGAAGATAAAAATGAATTGATATATTATTCGTTAATGATGGATGTCAAATAATGATAATTAATTATATCCAGAGGTAATTTTTTTTCCCGTTTCTAAAAAAATAAAGACGTTATGCCGTTGATAATGATGTATGAATATGAATATGTATGAAGAAAGTGTGAAAATGTGAAAAATGCGAAAAGAAAAAAATTTTTTTTTTGTTTTGTGGGCAAAAAAGAATTAAAGTTTGTTAAACAAAAAAAAAAACGAAAAAAAAAATCCGTAAATATTTTTAATCTTCCCCTTAAAAAATTTTTGTGACTATTCTGTTTATTTTTTTAATAAAAAGAAAAGGATACTCAAAAAAAATTCTTTAAGGTGGTATAAATCAGAAGGAATTCGTAAATAAAAAATATATTTAATAATGGATTGTCGAGACGTTTTTTATTATTTATGGGCCTATAATTTTTTGGTTAAACAAAAATTATAAATAGAAATATATAATTTATAATTAAATTTTAATTATCCAAAAGCTACCAGAGCTTTAATTTCTTTGATTTGGAAAAAGAAATAAAAAAAAAGAAAGAAAAGAAATAATAAAAGGAATAGGTAAAAATTTTATAAAAATCAAAACAAATCAAAAAAAAAAAAAAAAAAGGAAACCAATGAATTTGTATTTTCTTTTACCTTTTAAAATTCATGTGTAATAATAATAATAAAAAGAAAGGGGGGTTTTAGAATTATAAAACGTACTTTTCTTACACAATAAAAAAATAAAATGGTTTTGGACACTAACAATTGAAAAAATAATCGTTAATAAAAAGAGGGCGTATAATATGGAAATAGGGCTGAGGTATCCAAGGTTTGTTGAAAACATTTGGAAATATCGCTATCAAATTTACGGTAATACCGTATATAGAATTTGATCGTATTGATCTTTTTAGGTATTTTAACTAAATACATAATAAATGTGGCACAGCCCTTTGAAATAAAACGGCTTGGTCATAAAAGCCATTGGATCATAAGCCTCAATACGCTTTTAGAGAGGATTGTTGTGTAATTTCCGTTTTTGGTTGCTCATTGTTATCCCACTTTCGTTATTATTATTTAATTAAATGTTTCATAATTTTTAATCATAACTATTGTTATCGCAATCAATTTACACCATATGTTTGGAAATCCAACATGTTAATTTCATTTTGGTCAAGATTTTCTATCGTTTTTATAAATAAAAACCAAATTTAAGTTATTCTATCCGACCAATAAATTGATAATTAAGTTGAACCAATTAAAAGTTGATGGAATCAAGATCTATACCCAAACAAAACAATCTGTAACACAGAAGATTAACATTGGGGAGTGAAGGGCATAATAAACCGAACACAACCGAAAGCGGGGCAGTCTCTTTGTCCTGGGACTAACGATCCAATGGTCCACGTAAACCGAGAATCAATTCTTTAACAAAAATTGACATGTAGTTTCTCCTGTTATAACAGACCATAATGATTTGGGACAAGATTAGCGCCGAGTTGACTTCTAATTTGCACATGCTAGTGTTTCGGAAGGGTCGGAATAAAGCGAAAAGTTTTCGCCCGATCCCTTAGCATACGTTCCCAATGAGTTCACAGTGTGGCTGTGATTTCTTGGAATGTTTTAAAATTTGGGGTTATCAACTATGATAAATTTACGTACATATCGAGTTAAGAATAAATTCATGCATCATATGGCGTTGAGGAGTGAGTAACAGCTCGGCTTGCTTGAACAAATGATTCGATAATGTTGGAATATTATTGATCCGTCCATGCTTTACTGCGCCCACTTTATTTATTACTGCGCCCATTTAAGAAACACTAAACATTTACATTCTAATCCTTATACCAGAATATTTCGGAAGATTTGAAGTTACAATTGTTGAATGCCCTAAAATCGAGTGTCAGGTAAAGCTGAATTATTATTTCTTTTTTTGTTGATTTTTAAAAAAAGGGAATTGCGATGCTACACTACAGTATTATGATATCGGCAGTTGAGATTAAAAATTATTTCAGATATTCAAGTTTTTTTAAATAAGTATTCATAAGATATTTTAATCATTTATTCTTTTTAGGAAATCGGCAATGAATTCTTTCAAAAGACCTCAAAAAATTTATTTAATGTCATTTTGAGGTCCCTGCTTTTTTCAAATGATTTTCGATATTCGATCATTGATTTCCCACTACAATTTATCATACTTCAATTTTTATAATTAATGACTCGTATCTAATTAATTCCTCCACCTTTTTTTATGGGCAGTGAAGGCCTTTTTGGACAATGGGACTATTGGACTTATCCAATTCAATTTCAAATTTTATTTGACTATTGGACTTATGTCTAGTTCCGTTTAAAGTAGTGTTATATAATTATTTAAAGAAAGCTATAAAAATTATACTTTATATTACAAATATAAATAAGTTACAACCTTTGTAATTAAACAATTACTTTAATTTTATTTATTATTATTATTACTATATTAATATATATGATTAATATAATAATAAATATATACTTTTTATGTCACAACATGTAAAAGATGCATCAATGATATAATATTTTAACGAAGTATAATAAATTGTTAAAATCTATTTGGAAAATATTATTGGACATAGTCTTATATTTTATTGGACTCCAAAGCCACCATTGTTTATGGGATACCTATATATAAATTTATTCATTGGATCGTTGGATAATGCCATTATAGAAAGGATACGAGGGAATACTTTCTTGATATTAAGGCCGAGTATGTAAATTGTTTTTACTGCGTAAATTCATGAACCGATTATTTTCTTGAATCATGGTTTATTAAGCGGTATAGTGCAAAATACAAGAAATTCGTGATTGTAATTTATATAAAAGGTGAAACTTTTTAAAATTTCTTAGAAAGGAAGAAAAGAATGATTTTGAGACGTTAATTACATAATCATGTGAAAATGATTATTCAAAATTACTTGTAATACAATGTTTAACATCTTTGTTTGTCGTGATCGACAACTTGTGACAAGGTAATTCATCTCGTTTATAAAATATGAATGGATTCGATTCTTTTTTTTTTTTTTTTTTTTAATTTAAGAATTATTATAAACACCTCACTCGTTCCCTTTGATTTTCCAATAATTCTGCTATTACATATTTGTCATGCCACGACCTCCAATTATACCTCGTAAAGTCCTTTTTGGTAACCCTTCAAGAGCCTTGCCAAACCTTTCTCATGACGGAAAATATTTAGCATTTCTTGCGCCCAAAGATGGTATACTAAACATTTACGTTTGTGACAATCCTAGGGATATTTCATCCGCGAGAGCAATTACCAATGATAAACATCGTGGTATCAGAACATACACGTGGAGTTTTAGTAATCGAATTATTTATCAACAAGATAAGGATGGTGATGAAGGTAATCAAACATCCAATAAATAAATAAATAATTGAAATCAAAAAAGATAATTGGAATAAAATTTTTATTTTCTTTTTATAGATTTTAAATTATATTCTGTTGACGTAAACTCTGGCCAAGAAATTTTATTAACACCATTCGATAAAACAACTAGCTCACCCAAAGGATTTTCTCCGAATTTTCCTGACGAAATTGTTATCTCAATTAATAACCCTGATCCAACAGCCTTCTCGTTATATCGTAGTAATGTAAAAACTGGTGAAATTAATTTAATTGAAGAGAATACTCAAGGATTTCTAAGTTATTTTGTGAATGATGATCTAGAAGTTCGTTTTGCCACTAAACAAACCGATGAAGCGGCAAATGAAATTTATAGAAAAATTAATGATGAATGGGAATTAATGATTAAATATGATCTTGATGATACATTTTCTTCCGAGATAAAATCATTGGTAAAAGATGATGATGATGAATTGGTTTATTTGACCGATTCTCGTGATAGAGAATATAATGCTTTATATAAAATTAATTTATGCGATCCTGAAAAAAAACTTCATTTAGTAGCAGATCCAGAAAATCAAAAATCTGATATTATAGAAACCTTACTAGACCCTCGTACGAATGTTCCATTAGCTTACTCTTTAAATTATTTACGTAGAACATGGCACCCCATTTGTTCTGAAGTGTCAAAGGATTTAGATTTCCTGAAAAGTGTAGATGAAGGTGACATCTCGTTCCTTTCTCAAACTTTAGATAATACTATCTGGATTGTTTGTTATGAGAATGATACTCAATCTGCAAAGTATTATTTATATGAAAGATTAGAAAGGAGTGTTCATTTATTATTTAATCAAAGACCAGAATTAGATAAATTTGAATTGGTCAATTTATACCCAGTAATTATCAAATCCAGAGATAACCTAGACTTGGTTAGTTATCTAACTCTTCCTCCGAAGAAACATGATCCTTATACTAAATATAAGCCTACTCACCCTTTACCTATGATTCTTTCGGTTCATGGTGGACCTTGGATTAGAGAGCATTTTACTCCTTTAAATACAGTTCATCAATTCTTCGCTAATCGTGGTTATGCTGTTTTAAGTGTAAATTTTAGGAGTTCATCCGGCCTTGGCAAAACTTTGCTCCGTTCGGGTAACGGCGAATGGGGTGGAAAAGCTCATGACGATTTAATTGGTACGTTAACTTTTACCGTAAATATAATATTTTAACAATATATACATATTATTTTGTCATAAAATATTGATTTTTATTTTTATAATTAAAAAAGATGCAGTCAACTGGGCGATTAAAGAAAGGATTGCATCGAAAGATAAAATTGCTATTTATGGTGGTAGCTATGGAGGTTATGCTGTCTTAGCGGGATTGACCTTTACGCCAGATGTATTCGCTGCCGGTGTGGATGTTGTTGGTCCTTCGAACCTTGGTAACTATTATTTAGATCTGCTTTTTTTTTATTTATATATATTATATATTATTTACAATTATTTTTTTTTTTTTAATCATAGTGACACTTCTAAAGTAAGTTTTGGAAAACTATTCGGTATATAATTCTAAAATAAATCCGTAATCTCGTTATTAAATATAACTTTTTATTAGAACAATTCCGTCATATTGGAAAGCAGAGTTAAACGAATTAAAGAAACGTGTTGGTGGTGATCCCGAAACTGAAGAAGGTGTTAAATTTTTGTCAAGTCGTAGTCCTTTAAATTTTGCTGATAAAATTTGTAAACCATTATTGATTGTTCAAGGTGAAATTTTTTTTTTTTTTAATACGTATTTATGTATAATTATTTATTTATTTGGTATTGATCCTTTCCTTCTTTTTACCTAACTCTAGGACAACATGATCCTCGGGTTAAACGTGCAGAATCGTAAGCTTTGTCTTTTAATCAAACGATCATATCAAATATATATATATATATATATTTTTAATACTAAATCTCTTTTCTAATTTTTTAGCGATCAAATTGTTTCGTCATTAGTATCAAAATCAATCCCAGTTAATTATATATTATATAATGATGAAGGTCATGGATTTGCTAGACCAGAAAATAGAATATCATTTTATACCATGACAGAAAAATTTTTATCGGTTTATTTGGGTGGTAGGTATGAAGAGGTTGGTAGTGATTACGAAGGGGCCAATTTCACGATCATCAATGGTGTTGATGTATCACAATGAATAATGAATTTTTTATTAAGGTCTTACGGGAAAAGTTATTTGTAATAAAGATAAATATCTATATATATAAATATTTTTGATTATCTTGAATTGATAATCTTGATGATGATGAAATCAAAATATTTATTTATTTATTTCACACGATTTTTTTTATCAGTCCCCTTTTTTTTGAAATTTCTATTATCAGAATTTATTAGATTATGAATCACCACAAACTATTATCATTGAACTGTACCACTAATAAATCATGTCTTTTACTTTACAAATCGATGATTATAGGTTCAGGTGATCCAGGTTAGAATGTGTGAGCTTTATAATGATAAATAAAAATTCGCTGATACGATCAAATGTGTGTATCATACATAGGTTCATTATGTTCAAGATCAATTAAAAAGTTTTCGAGCATGATAATACCCGAAGGATTAAATTCTAAAAAATCGATCAAGTTAAAATCAAGGAATAAACAAAAGAAAGAAGAAGCTCAACGATTAAAATTAAATTCGATAACGGATCTATTCAACAACTTTTATTTTCATCAATATGGTAAAGAACGTTGGCCAAATTTATTAAGTTCGTTAAAGGGTCCTTCAAAGTCTTGCGCAATGATAAATAAATTCGCTTCAAATGTGAGCATATCTGAATTCATTCATGATTCAAAGTCAAGTAACAATTCGGATATGATGAAGGTTGATTATTTAGATGTGGAATGTTACGTTAGTGATTCAAAATTTCCTAAACCAAAAAAAGATGAACACAATATATTAAATGTGTATCATCTCGATCTGGCCTCTATAATGGTTACCAAGGCTTTAGACGTTCAACCTGGTGATATTGTTCTGGACTTGTGTGCTGCGCCTGGTGGGAAATCATTGGCCATTTTACAACATCTTCTGAATATTGTTGATCAAAGGGAAGGTGAAAATGAAGGAAGATCGACTCGAGGAATGTTGATCGCTAATGAAATCAATAATAAGAGATTTCATAGACTTTTGCAAGTAATTAAATCTTACATCCCTTTTAAATATCATCAAGATCATATCAAATTGGTAAAGAATTCTCCTACTCTGAATTATAGCTATGATAAAATCTTAGTAGACGTTCCATGCTCTTCAGAACGGCATTTAATCACCGATCAAAATGAATTGTCAAAGTGGAAAGAATCCAGGTCCAAAATTTTTTCGATAAAACAATACAACATATTATTAGATGCTGTTAAGGCCCTTAGGATTAATGGTATTTTGGTATATTCAACTTGTTCTATCAGTAATTTGGAAAATGATCTCGTGATTAAAAAAATTTTGGAAAATAGCTGGGTGGAATTACAAGTGGTTAAAAGAAACAATGGATGGGAAATCGGTGAAGAAACTGAATTTGGATGGATCGTTTTGCCAGATAAATGTGATGGTTATGGCCCAATGTATTTTACAATTTTGAAAAGGGTTGAGGGAAATTTTGAGAAAAAAAAAAAGAAAGAAAAATAAAAGTTGAAATGTAGAGAAAGAAAGGTACGCGATTTTTTATTTCATTGTTCGTAGAGCTTACATAATGAAAATTAAAGAGGTCAAAAAAAAAAAAATAAAATAAAATAAAATATTTTTTCTACAACCTGCAAAAATTTAAAAGGCTATATCCATTAAAAGGGAAAAAAAAAAATATTTTTTTTTTATTTGTAAGTTTCGTTTAAAATATCCTTCGCGATCATAGTTGCCGCGATCGGATGGTAAAATGACCTGTTCTCAATAAAAGTTTTCTTCGCCAAATCTGATCCATTCTTGGTACCATTCAACATTCTAGATAGTAATAAAAGAGCATTAACATTATCGCTTGACCCAATTAAGCTGTAAATTGATCGGACTTACCTATATAGAGGTCTTACATATTTCATTCTTCCTTGTTCGGTTACAAATTTAACCACATGAGGAAATATCGGTTCATATTCAGTCAATAAACATAATTTTTGCCATCTGAAACGAATTTCAGAATTACGAACGGAAGTTAAATTATAGATCTTATCCAATGCGATTATTGCTGATTGGGGTAAAGGCGAACATTCAAACATTCGGTCCAAGAACACCACTTTTCAATTTTTTTTAAAAAAAAAATATCACAGATATTATTAAATGTTGAATTAGACGAGATTTATGTTCAATATATCAACTTACCTTTTTGAACAGCAATAAAATTTTCAATGTCTTTTGGTGAGAATTCATCAAAATTTTCATTTTTTCTTGCCGAATCCCACCTAACAAACAGAGAACATTAATCGTCTATTTTGAAACGAAATTAATAGTGATATAAAAATTTTCGAACCTTTCAGCCAATTCATTACATGCTTTCGCAAGTGTTTGGTCAAATTCATTATTTATTGGTGGCTAAAAAATCGATATTACCATAAGACTTCATTAAAAAAATATATATATTATTTGGTCAAATTACCATTCCAGGAGAATGTAACCAGGCATTCCAATCAATTTGATCTAATGCGTCTTTTTTTTCGGACCCATAATTTTTTTCCATGAATAAATATAAGAAATTTTTCCAATCATCTGTGGTGATTGCTTTGCCAGCAAATTCTTCAACATAAGCCTTCATATATGGTTCAAAAAATTTAGGGCCACCCACTACTTTCTGAATGTAATATAATAGATTAAATCCCTTTTCTGTAACAAAAGATAAGTAAAAAATTAGCGATTTGCTATATATGATTTTGTTTGCCTATTTGAAGAAAAATTTTACCATATGGAACAGTGGAGAAACAATCATCAGGATCTATTCCTTTCAAAACAGGTTGTAATGCAGTCAAGGGGTTATCTTTGCCAAAAAGATCAATATCATCTTTTAATTGACCCCATGCAATAATTGCGCTAAAATCACTAAATTTCTCGTCATGTACGCGACCTAGAATCTTTCTTTCAATAAAGACGGTCCATCCTTCATTAAGCCAAAAATGTTCCTAAATGATAATTAAGAATTATTATTAATCTTTTTATATCAATTTTAAAAAATTATCTTTTACATTTACCCAATTTAATGTTGTAACAAGATTTCCCATCCAACTATGAGAAGCTTCGTGTGCGACTACATCCACAAGAGATTTATCTCCAGCTAACAATGTAGGTGTGACAAATGTTAAACAAGGATTTTCCATACCACCACTATAGAATAAAAAAAATAAGTTGGCTATTGGTTATCGGGCGTAAATAATTTCCAATAGAAACAGAACATATGATGATAATTTACTAAGGAAATGAAGCAGGAAGAACCAATAAATCATATTTCCCCCATTTATAAGGGGTCAAAAGTTGTTCCCCAGTGGCAATAAATTTTTCAGTGTCTGAGAATTCCCAAGCAGCATCTTCTAAAACTTCTGGTTCAGTCCACACAGTTGATCTAGGACCGATCTCCTTGCCTTTCAAATTTCCGACTGCCAGAGCAATTAAGTAAGAGGGTATTTTGACTTTTTGTTCAAATTTATAAAGTTTGCACTTATTATTAACCATATCCTCTTCTCCAACTCCAATAGCACTCATCAAAGCTCTAAGAGGGTGAGGAACTTGCATATTTGCATTATAAGTTAATTTGATAGATGGTGTATCTTGGCACGGCAAAAGCGATCGTGCATGAATCTAAAAAAAAGTGAAGCAAAAATTAGTTTAGACAGATTATAGCACATACTGATATATATTACTTTGATCCTTACTGCTTGACATTGTGTAAAGAGATAAGGATGTTTCTTTCCAACAGTTTGGCTGTGATATATTTTCGTTAGATTTAGTGGAGAAATTTAATGAAAGTATTTGTTAATATAGGTACCTTGGTTCTAACCATTGAACTGCTGTACTTTGTTCTGTGGTATTATAGGCTATTTCCAATCTGAATTCGGTACCAGCAATTAAAGGTTTATCAAGTTCAACGTGCAAACCTTTTCCAAAACAAGCAGTTTCTTCGCTCAAGTGAAACTTTTGTGGGATCAAATAATTAATAGATAAGCTGTTTATTTATAAAACACGCAAAATATATCGTACCTTCAGTGGTGTCTTGGCTTGCGAAACAGATTTAACATTGAGATTTCTAGTGTCAAGAACAACTTTGCTAACATTATCAGCTATGGAAATTAGAATCAATGTAGCAGTTCCATCGAGAGTTTTTGAGTCGAAATTAACTTTTAAGTTTAATTCAATGTGAGTAGTTTGTACTTCGTTAATATTAGACAATGTGCTTGGGTCGTATACCATTTTTAAGTTATGTGAGAATCTGAGAATGTTTTGCAGGACCATTTATTTACATCTGAATCTGATCTAACTATAAATGTCGATCACCTCAAAAAATAATTCTGATGATTCCTTTATGATCTAAAAGTAGAAACAATTGTATTAATTCAAAAAAGACTGAATTAATCTAATCCTTTAATCCTTATAAATAAATACCTTGAAAAAACGATTTGTATTTTTTAACTTTTAAGACAATTATTTCAATATATATGTTCAAGAAAACCAATTATATAATTCAAAATGGTTAGAACAAGTAAAAACATGAATCATATGACTACCTTTTTTCCTACCCCCCAAAATATTATTATTGCACAACCTAATTAATTAAATTAAATTGTATGAAAACATTACTGTTACGGAAATTAAAAAGGTTCTGAAATAACTTTGTATACTGCGCCTCAAAAAATTGATTTATCATCCCATTTCTTTTTTTGGATAAATTGTTTTGAATGGTTTGTTTATAAATTTAAAAAAAAATAAGATTATTTTTTATTTTCATTTCATTTTTTTCTCCCTCGTAAAATTTTAAATAAAAACTTTCTAATCGAAGTATCTTTTCGTATTAGTATTTTGTGAATTTAAAAGATAGCAATTATTAAATTTTATTATTAGTTAAGATGATGTCACTACTTCCAGAAGACTGTCTAATCGATATCTTTGAGTACCTACGAAATGATTTTAAATCTTTGAATTCTTGTGTTCGTGTAAACCGGATTTGGAATGCAAGTGCAATTTCGATATTATGGAGTAATCCTTGGATTATTGAGGAAATAGATGATAAAATTAAGGGTAAACGAAAGCAAATCGAACTCATCGACATTTATATTTCATCCTTGCCTCAAAAATCCAAAAATTTTCTGCAACAAAAAGGGATTGTGATGCCAATATTATCTCAACCTTTTATACATAATTATACGAGCTTTATGAGAACTTTCAATTTGTATATTGAAGATTGCGTTTGGACTTGGATGACTAATCAAAAGAATTGTTCAGTGAAGGAATTTATACAAAAAGTTGAATTGGTTATACTTCACTTGTTACAATTAATTTTGAAGGAATCAATTATTCGAAAGATTGTCACTTATTATATTTCTAGCAACAAGGCCACACTCCCTAAACTAGTTGATATTTTAACAAAATTTCCAGAATTTGGGACGTGTTTTTCAAACCTTCAAGAAATCGAGTGTGACAGTACCATTACAATAATCCCTCAAGTGTTTGAAAAGTTAATACCATATTGCAAAGAGATTAAAAAAATTGTAATAAATAAATATGAGGATTCGGGGGAACTGGGTAACTTGATTGGAACTCAAGCCAATTTGCAAGAATTATTCATATATCATGAAAATTATGAAAATTTTAATTATCTCATTCCATTTTCAAAGCAAGATGTTTTTCGGGGGATGGCATTGCAATCAAAAAGCTTATTACGATTAGAGCTTTGTTTTTTTGATTTCCCAATTCATACCCTTGGAGAATTTGAAAATTTAGAAGAATTGAAATTGATTAGATATGGATCACCTTTCACAACTCGTGAAAGTTTAGCACCCTTAGCAACAATTTCATTGAAGAAACTTAAAAAGGTCTCTTTTCATAATTGGTTTTTGATGAATATTGAATATTTTGCTGGTTTTTTTGAACATACTAACGAAGAAGTAAGAGAGATTGTAATTAAATCAAGCTACTCAATCGCTGATCGACAAAACACGGGGAAACTCATCAATTCAATTGGAGTTCATTGTCCAAAACTTGTCAAATTGGAAATCCCCGCGTCGACTGACGATGGTTATCAAATGAAAACTTTATTAGAATCTCGCAATAAATTACAACATATTGTCATTTACAATATTAATGATGATTTTATTAGTTTACCAAGAATTATACCCAATAAGAAAATTTTAAAAGAACCTGAAGATGGATTTAAAGAAAATTTATTACAAATTTTTACACATCATTCTTCACCTAACTTGAATAATTTATCGATAAGTGGTATTGAGTTTTCAATGAAAGATATTGAATCATTTCTTGAATATCGTTCATTAATTTCTAGGCCAATTTTATTTCATTACAATTTTTCATATAATAAGAAAATCAAAAATCTATTAAATAGGTATAAAAAGAGAGGAATTTTGCTTGAAGAAAGAACTTTTAATAGGAAGTAGTTAATTAGCAAGAGAATATTTTAAATGTATAAAATACAGTTGATGAAGAAATTTCACGAAAATAATAAAAGTATTTTTAGGTTTTCTAAATAAGGATCTTTAGGTTTTCTATGAATATTTTGCAGATATAATCAAAATTTTTTCTCAAAGATTGAACTAACATGAGAATTTTTTAATGGAAAAAATTTTCTTTACAACTTTTTTAAAATATTTAACAAAAATCCTTCCTTATAATTGGTCATATATTTCTATATTTTATACACTCGTAGATATTTCGTGATGAGTTTGATTCCAGTTGATATTAATTATTTCGTTTATTTATTTACTATTATTATTATAATTATTATTATTATTTTAAAAGGAAAAAAAAAAAATAAAAATAAAAATAAAATAAAATAAAATCTATATAATATATGTAAAAAAATATCTAATAAATCCTCCGCTATAAAAAATATATAAACATAATTACATTTTCATTGTAGATTGGTTAACTTTTGTTTATTAACTAGTTCATAATAATATCCTTTTTGTGCTACTAAATCGAAATGTTGACCTTGTTCAACAATTTTGCCCTTCTTTACGACGCATATTAAATCGGCATTTTGAATTGTTGATAATCGATGTGCTATTGTTATTGTTGTTCGTCCTTTAGAGGCACTGTCTAATGCATCTTGTACAACCTTTTCTGATTCTGAATCTAGAGCAGACGTTGCTTCGTCAAGAAGTAAGAGTTTTGGTTGACGTATTAAAGCACGCGCTATTGCGATCCTCTATTATTTTTTTTGAAATCAAAATCTTTAGTTTTCAAAATTATAATAAAAATAAAAATAAAAAAATAAAAAGATTCATTAACTTACTTGTTTCTGACCACCACTAAGTTGTGCACCTCGTTCGCCAACGGGCGTGTCATAACCTTTTGGTAGACCGATGATAAAACTATGTATATTGGCATCTTTTGCCGCAGCTTCAATTTCTTCTTGCGAACATCCTTCTTTACCGTAAGCGATATTTTCACCAATTGTGAAATCAAATAATACGGGTTCCTGACCAACAATAGCCATATTTGCTCTTAAATATTCCATATTCCAATCCTTAACATCAACCCCTTCAACAGTAACTGTGCCAGATAGTACATCATAATAACGAAGTAATAATGATACGACTGTAGATTTTCCAGAACCTGATCCACCAACCAAAGCAATTGTTTTACCGGATTCAATTGCAAGGTCTAAGCCACGAAGAATTTTTAATTCTGGACGAGCAGGGTAGTTAAATTGTGCATTATGTAATTCACCAGATCCAGTAATAGGAGTAGGTCTGTCCTTCCCTTCGTTATTAGTCGGATCAATCTTAGATTCACGATCAAGAATCTCAAAGATTGAAATTGCTGCATTCTTTGCCTTTGCAGAATTAGGAGCAAAGGTACTTTAAAAAAAATAAAAAAAATAAATCAGAAAAAAATTTCAAAAACTTTATAACTTGAGAAAGCCTTTTAACTCGAAAAAATTTGATTTCAAAATAACCAACCTAATTTGTCCGGCAGCCATAGCGCAAAAAATAACTGCAAAGAGGACTTTCAACATATTGCCCTATACAAATTCAAATGATTTCGAAATTTTAATTATTTATTTTACAAATACACTTCAAAAAGCTCAACTAGAAGCAAAACTTACTTGAGTGTATTCTTGACTCGCTACTAATTCACCTCCGTACCAAAAAGCAAGTGCATACACCAAGAATAATAGACCTTGAGATAGACCGAAACCAATAGCTGACACTATGCTTCCTCTGATGGCAATACTATGAGGCTTTTTGATAGCTTTTTTATATAACTCTTTGAAGGTTTCTTCGAGGGATAAAGATGCAATCGTACGCATATTTGCGACCGATTGTTGAACGATTTGACCACTTTCTTCATATGCTTTACGTGTTTTAGCACCAAAACCAGCATGAGTTTTCATTTGTAAAATTCCGGAGGCAAATATCAAGGGAGTCACGGCTAATATAACCAAAGTTAATTTCCAACCATATGCGAAAGCGATCGCCTAACAAAAAATAATCAAACGAATTTAAATCTTTGAAATCATGAAGAAATAAATCAAAAATTAAATTTAAACGACGCTCACCAAACCGAATACCATGTTGGAGACAGATTGAATAATACTGCCCATAAGGGCACCAGTCAAACCGTCTACCTTAGTTGCGTCTGTTGCCAATCTTGAAGTCAAAGTTCCGGTATTGTTTTTTTCGTCATCAAAGTAACCGATTTCCTGTTTCAAAAGATGGGAAAATACCATCTTGCGAAGTCTTTTTGCAAGTAATTCACCGGACAAAGTAAAGAGACCCTGTTGAACAAAACTGGATATGGCTGCAACACCAGCAAGAACAATAAACATTCCTGCCCAAAAGTTTGCATCTCTACGCAATTCATTGGGTCTATCAATTTTGGTGAAAACGTTCAACAAAGAGGAGAATATTATAGAAAATAATGGATTAATGCCTCCATTTAGAGCGGCTCCGATAGAAGCAATTATTATGTACGGCATTTCGGGTTTTTGTAATTTAAAAACTCTTGCAATCGGAGCTGATTGTTTCGATCTCATTTCTAGTTCTTCTTCAATATCATAAACTGATTTAACAGTTGAAGCCTTGGTTTCAATACGTTTCAGATAATTTTTGTGTTTCTTTTCATCAAACATAATTGCCTTTTCGCTTTCAGTATTTTCATAATCATCATCATCATAAAATCCGGATATTTCTGCGTCCCCCTTAGTTTTAAGTTCTTGAGCCTTTACAAGGCCATAGTAAACACCTTTTGAAGCGGTGAGTTCGTCATGACGACCAACTTCGAGAATTTCACCATGTGACATTACAACTATTTTATTGGCATTCTTAATAGTAGAAAGACGATGGGCTACAACAATTGTTGTACGATCGGTTGCTGCAACATCAAGAGCCTCTTGCACGAGACGTTCCGATTCCGTGTCTAGAGCTGAAGTTGCTTCGTCAAGTAATAATATTGCGGGATTCTTGATTAAAGCACGTGCGATAGCAATTCTATAATTAAAGAACTTCGAGATTTAGTTATAACATTTCATGACGAAATAAATCTTATTGAACACACCTTTGTTTCTGTCCGCCGGACATGAGAGACCCTTTTTCACCGACGTCAGTATCATACTTTTGAGGCAATTCGTCGATAAACTCATGCGCATTTGATTTTTTACAAGCTTCGATAATGTCTTTCAAAGAAGGTTCGGGCCCATCAGGATTGGCACCCCAGGCGATATTTTGTCGTATACTTTCAGGGAAAAGGACAGGTTCTTGACCAACAAGACCAATTTGAGCACGTAATGACTTGATATTTATTCTCTTAATATCTTCACCATCTAATAAAATTTGACCTTCAATCGGATCATAGAAACGTTCTAATAAACCGACAATTGTGGATTTACCGCTTCCAGAAGTACCGACAAGAGCGACAGTTTCACCAGGTTCAATTGTAAGACTAAAATTTTTAAGAACTTGTACATCCGGACGGGCCGGATAATGGAATTTAAGATTTTTGAATTCAAGACGACCTTTTACCGCAGCTTTGTTGAGCTTTTTACCATCAGATGAAGCTGAATCGATAGGGGGTATACGATCGATGGAGGAGAATAAATTACTTGCAGCTCCTATCGCATTACCTATCGCTGTAAAGTTTGGAGCGGCTCCACCGATGGAGAAGGTACCAATAAGGATGGAGAAAAAAACATTCAAAACGTCACCACCAGTAGCTTTTCCAGCAACGATCAAGATACTTCCGTACCAAAAAGCGAGACCATAAGTACAATAGATAATAGCCATCATTGATCCCATTGATATAGCGGTAATTGCAGCTTTCTTCTTTCCAATTTTATATGCTTTCTGAAGTTTTATAGTATATCGGGTTATTTCACGTTGTTGTCCTCCAAATGCTGTTACCGTTCTTATTCCTGAAAGGACTTGTTCAACTATCGCTCCAGCTTCTCCGTAAGCATCTAAAAAATTTAAACAAGAGAATATGAATTATATGTAAAATCGTGATGAAAAAAAAAAAATTTTTTTTTTGGCTTCTGAATTGACCTTGTCCTTTCTTAGTAGAATTTGCAAGTAATTTTGACATAAAACCAGCGGCACCAGCAAGTAAAGGAAAAGCACAACAAAGAACAAGTGCAAGTCTCCATCCTAAAAAAAAAAAATTCTATTTAGCGCATTGCAATGATTTTGAGAAAAAAAGAAATTCTATCATAGCATATATCTCACCTTTGGTGAAAGCAATGGCAAACCCAGTGATAAATGTGGCAACATTCTGTATGATTACACCAACCTTTTCAGAAATACCTTCTTGATACAAGTCAGAGTCAGAGGATATACGATTAGTAATATTTCCTGTTGACATTTTATCAAAGAAAGCAATGTCTTGACGAAGAATGGCCGCGTAATACATTTGACGTACTTTCTATTAATTTTATAAGATTCAACACAAGTTATATATTTATAATTCATAAATCAAACAATTACATTTTACACAGAAATTACCTTTGCTTGTCTTTCACCGGAAATCATCCAAAGAGACATTTGAAGATAAGAAAGGTTAAATACTGCAATGGCCAAGATAACAAATAATATTACTTTAATTTTAACAACACGTTTTAACTCCGCTGCAGCTACGTTTATGTCTCCTCCCTTTGATTCGGTGATAGCAAAATCAGCAAAAGCTTGAAGGACATCAGCAAATATTATAGTCATTAATGGCATGGAAATCCCGTTCGCCATTGCTCCAATTGAACCAAAAAACATCATTAATTTATCTAAGGGAGTTGCGTATCGAAACAATTGCAAAAATTTTACTTGATGGTCATTTTCGTTTGAAGTTTTATCATCTTTTTGTATAGCATCTACATCAGGAAAATCTAACTCGGTCTGAGAAGACTTTTGTGAGAGCATATTCGAATTGTTATTTGGTATATCTGTCATTCCTTCTTTTCTTTTCTTTTCTTTATTTTCCTTAAATGTTGATTTATTTGGTTTATGTAATAAACGAATTGTGATTAAAACGGAATTTTATTTTATTTATTTATTTTGATTTGACTTTTTCATATACGTTGCAAATTGACTTGTTTTATATCTTATTATGATTATTAAAAGTGAAATATTTCTTATAATCTTTTTCTATATGCTTATGTATTATTATTATGGGTAGAATTTACTATATGAATCAACTTTATTATTTCGTTAAATAGTTGCTCATAAGAGGATTCGCTTTTGACCTGATGTATTTATACATTTTCGTTTTCTTATAGAAATAATTAAAATCTACAAGTCAACAACAATTATTGGATCGATTAATCTGTCGGAATACCTCCATTCAATTAGTTGACAAAATGTACGTATTATAGGTTTTATGATTTAGAAGGTCTACCTAAAACAAACGAACCAAAGGAAATTTGAAGATATATTGGTTAGAACATCAGAACGGGCCGCGGTGAAATAATTTCCACGGAATAGCATTAGGCCGACCATCATAAAATATCCATTTTTGGTGATCTACCCGCATGTATCAATATTAATATAATGACGAACAATATCGTTAGCAAAGAATTTAATTTCTCCGAGAATAAAAGTTTTGTATTAAATAATCATAATCATTTCCTTTAAATTGTGGAAATTAGATTTTAAATTTTTCACCCAGCTCGTGTCATAGTATGGCATCGGTTATTTAAAGTTCCGAAAATATTATCCGTGTTCAGACAAAATCGCATTATTACTATTTTATCGTGATTATAATTCTACCGAAATTAATTAATTTTTATGCTGAGCGGAGTTCAGCCAATTTTACTGATCATATGGGCCCTTTGCAATAGAAAGGGGGGAAACTGCTTGATTTTTCCCGGCAGTTTCCCTCTGATAGTGCCTCAGTAACTGTTTTTATCGGGCATATTGTATCGTAACTTAATAAATACTTAGTAACGAGTTATACTGACATAATTTTTCAAATAGTGAATGCTCGATAAATGGCCTATCCTTAAATCAAAGTATCAGTAGGAAAATAAAGCTTATAATGATTACATAATTTGTTATATTATGATTTATCGTTCCTTTTAATGGTTTTGCCTGGTAATTAAATTTCTTTTTTTATTAAAAAAATAATAATAAAATTTTATAATAAAAGTTTTAATGTATTATAAGTAAAATTAAAATAAATTATAATAATTAGCAACTTTTGTATTAATTTAGGATCAAAATCAAAATTAATGTAGTAAATTTTAATATTATCCTCAAATGGTAAATATAAAATTATTTATTAAAAATTTTTAAAAAAATAAGATATTTTAATATCTAGCACTAGTAATTATAAAAATGAAATTTAGCTTATTAAATTTATCTAATTATGATATGCAGTATATAACAGCAGGGTGGACATACTTCATATTATCACATTTGTTGATCATTTTGCCGATCATTTGCCGATCATTTGCCGATC
>CAMKVN010000555.1:0-26992 GCA_946474995.1 Funneliformis geosporum
ATAATTTAAATACTTAATAAAGATTTTTAAATATTATAAACTAATAAATGATTAATATTAACTAGTGTTTCTGTTTGAAACTAAAATTTCATAGTTTAGAATAACTGAAACTAGTTTAATTAAATGTCAAAACTAGTTTAGTTAATAGCTGAAACTACTAAAACTAGTTTTATTTAATTGAAACTAATTTTTAGTAGTTTAGGAAATATTCTATTAACTTTTATAAAAAAAATTAATTTCTATTAAAGATAAATTTAAAATTTTATAATTAATATAAAAAGTTATTAATTAATATATTTTAATTTTTGATTTTACTTAAAATAATTATTAAAATATTATTTTTAAATAAATAATTTTTTAAATTATTCAATATTATTGATTAAATTTAATTGATAAGTAAAACTGCCTTTAAATTTAAAGGCAAAATTATTTAAGGAATAATTAATTTAATTAATTAATTTTTAATAATTGATTTTTTCTAATCAATTAAGTTCTATATATAAAATAAAATATAAATTTTTAGCCCCAGGATTAATCCAAAATGACTGACTCACAATTATTGCGTTGCATTCTTGAAACCTAATAATAAATTTCCATAAATAATTATGGCATAATTATGTATATTAAAATCGCTTTTACTTCGTTCTTTTGATACACTTTCATTACATCATTTTCTTGGTTTTAAAAATAAATACACAAAAAAAAATTAAAACGAGAGAATTTTTCCTTTTTTAATTTGTATATTACGTTCAAAATTTTCTTAAATGAGCCATCATCATCTACATACATGATATCTATATTTGGATAATTTACCAAACCAAATTCGGATTATTATCGGACAGAAGAACATTACATGTGCGTACATTTTCATAGGACAAAATTTTTGTTTTGCATCAGATAATTTTAGAGATTTTGAATAAAATAAAAAAAAGAAAGTGAGAAGAAAGTAGATAAATCGATTTCTGTCAAAAAATTTCATTATAAATTTAATTAAATTATACATAATTTCTCTGCTAATCGATATTTTATTTATAAATCACTTTTTTTTCCTCACCTTTTCTACTCTTTCGAAATGTTAAAGTTCGAATTTTTAATATCGGGTTTGTCGTCTTCGTTATTTGCATTTTCATTATCGATTACAGTCTGATGTTTTTCCATTTGATCGGAAACGACTACACGTTCGCTAATGACGCTTTGCATCTTTTGGTCTCTAATAATTTGATAATTTCTTTGTAATTTCAATTTTCCTTCCTCTGATAATTTTTTCCATTCTTCTGATATTTGTTTGCTGAATTCGGTCATCGTTATATTGAGCGTTCGATCCTTCATCCTTTCATTACGATATGCAATGAACATATTTGGCTCCCTTTTCTTAGGACTACCATCCTTTTCTGATGCATTTGATATCTCGGGTTCAAAAAAATAAAGATTAAAAGTCATTTTTATTATTACTCATGATTTGAGAAATACTAAGATATTCAACGAATATTTATATACAATAAGTTCTTAGATTTGAAGAGACCCTGATCGATAAAATTATAATTACATATAATTTATTAGATATTTTTAGAAGTCTTGAGTAGTCATTACAAATAGATTTTAGGAAAAATTAAAATTTTTAAAATACACTAAAGGTTAGAGATTGGGTATCTCCGGAAATGATTAGATTAATAATATCAATCTTTTTTTTTAATATTCTACACATATAAGATTTTCTATGTATGAATAAAATAAAGAAAAAAATAATTTATTAGGGGCAATATTTACAAAATTAAAATTTCCTTAAAATCACGTTACGGATCATATGAATTACTCCTCGTTTTTTTTCTCCTTTCATGTTTTTACATATTCAAACAAATGAAACATTAGAGTTCAAATAAAGAAATATTCATTTTTTTGAGTTAAATTAAAATACAAGATTAGGAAAAGGTGAAATTAAAGGAGCAGTTTCTTTAGAACTTGGTGAAATTACTCGAATTTAAATCAAAGAAAGTTAAACTTACGTTTAAAGATTTTTTAAAGAGCATTTAATGCAATTTATCTAGGGAAAATATACATTACTTAATGCAACTGAGTGTGAAAAACAATATTTGATTTAGTGGGTTTATTATCTGTATCAAGCCAAGTTTTTTCTAACCCTTTTTGTCATATCAAAAATCTCCATGCCGATGCTTTGTCAATAAATGATATTTTACGCCGCTTTTAAACAAAATTTTTTTTCCGATTATATTGTTACACAAGTTGGCCTAATGCAATGCATATGACGCCAATATAATTTCAAAATGAAAATAGGTTAGATTACTATAATAGATTTTTATTATTGAATATGACGTATTTTTTAGTATTTTTTATACATGGAGTTATATTTTTTTTTTGATCGATATTAATGATTATTTGGAAAAATAAAAATAAAAAATCAAGTATCACAAAATCATAAATGAAATGCAGATTTTATTTCTTGAATATTGTTGTACCAACTTATTTTCTTTGAAAAGTTCAAATATAATAATTCACGTGATATATTCCTGAATTTTCCTATATGGAAGATTGATCTGAACTTTAATTTTAAAATAACCATATAAATTTGTTAATACAATAAAAAAAGAGTAACGTGATGATATAATGCCATAAACATGAATTAGACACTTAATTAATAAAAAATTTGAAATTGATTTACAGACATCTGGTGATATAATTAATGTTTAATAGACTTTAAAACAAAGAAGTTCCGCAAATCATTTGTTTTAAGAAAAGTCTGCGTGTATTATTTATGATCAACAAACTGGTAATTTTTCTTATTCTTATCATAATTTATTTCAATAAAAGTGTCAAATCGGATAATACGAAAATCGAAAAATAAATAGCAAAAACAAATCCATTCGAATGCTACGCAATATAAAGATAAATACGAAATCGATTACGAATAAAGAGATATGGAAAAAAGAACGTATACGAATACAGTAAAAATAACCACGAAAAGAACAGCACGAATTCGAAGTTTTGAAACTAATGAGAAAAAAATAGCTAACGAAAATGATAAAAGAAATGATCGAAGAGAAAAAGATTGCGAATACGAACGAATAAAGACAATGATTTCGAATAAAGAAAGAAAAAGGAGAATTAGTTCGAGTAAAGAGTGAATAAACTAAGAAAATAAGAAACATAAAAATTTGTAAAATAAAATGAAAATTTTATTGTGGCATAGACGGCAAATAAAAATCATTCTTCATAATCTTAGGATACGGAGATGGAAATATCGCAACTTCTTGCCTTTCAAGGTTTTCACCATTGGCTGCATCAAATCGAATATACGGATCGACAGTTGCACATTCACTGACCGTGTTTTGTGATCTTTGATCACGGTTTATTTGATATCGCCTTTGTAGTTCGGTTTTATCATCGATTGGCAATTCTTTCCACCATTTTGAGACCAGCTTGCTGTATTCAGTCATTTGCATGTTTATCGGTTTATAATTCATCATTTCATTTCGAAATAAAATAAACATATTGGGTTTTCTTTTCTTTGGTTTCTCTTCTGATGCTTTTGAAGTTTTAGGTTCGACGAAATAGAACTTATTTATGTTATCACTCATGATCAACGAAATATTTAAAAGACGAGATGGGCATATCATGTAAATTTCAAGAACTATTTATATAAATTTTGTGGATAAAGTTTTAAAAAAAGATCACAAAGAACGTATTTAATGATTCATATGGATATAAACAATGAACCTTCATTTATAAACAAGGAAGTAAAAATTATTTCTTCACATTATAACTATTAAACAAAATGAAAGAATTCTAAAATTCTGGATGATGTGAATGAGGTAAGCCGATTTCTTTGACAGATTGTTTCCCGCTTATCCACATAGATTGATCTATTTTGCCCTTTTAATTAAAAACCACGGATTTTGAATCCCACCAATGATTGTATTTTCAGGATTTAATATATGATTTACTTAAAAATTTAATATAACTTAATAAACAATACCTATTAAATCTATTATTCATTTGGAAGTTGATTTTAACAATCAATACGTTAAATTTCAATTAAACTGGGATCGTCAGTCACGTGACCCTTTGTTAACAAATAAAAATTTAATTTTACAATCGGAACCGACCGAATGACCATTTTTTAAAATATACCAAACAGAAATGTAAAATAAATGGTGATTAAATGGAAATGTAAAAATCAAAAGTTGTTAAGCATAGAAAATTCTTACATGATGAATAAACGTTTGTCTAAATTTATAATTAAATGATAAAATTTTAATTCTAAAATTAAATCCTCCATTTTGCTCCGATCCGTCAAATAAATCCGCAAATCTGACTTTGGAAATAAGTTGTTTGTTATATTCTCAACATGATAAACAAGACGGTAGTCCTATAATAAAGACGGTGCGAATAATTTGGAACATTTGTAATAATTTACTTTTATCATATTCTAAAAGCAAATTTTAGTTTAACTTTTAATTTCTTGTCCATGTCATTAATAATGAAAAAAATGCATTGATATATAAAAAAGTATTAGAAAATAAATACAAAACAAACTGATTTTAAAAATGATTATCTGTTATTTAGATCTGGTTTGTCATTAATAATGATTTTTTAATAATGAATTTTAATTGTTAAAAATAAATTAATTATGATAAAAATACATTTCGCTCTCAACGCCAAGTCACGAGACATACACGAAAAAAAAGCTTAGGCATGTGAATTCATATGATTCGTGACAATTAAATTGTCACCGATCGGTGTCACAAAATATGTTGGAAACAATTTTTTTGCGTGTAAAACTATTCGCTACAAATCACATGCCCGAGCATTTTTATCGGTAATGCTGGGGGAGTTGTAAACTTACCTGACCCTAATGTGGCGTCTGTGACAAATAACGAGTGACAAATAGGATTTCACACCTAAAAGAAATTAAAATAGTAAAAAATGAAACGTGATGTTGTGACAGATTATTATATAAGTCACATGACTCGAGTTTTTTGAAATTATATCATGTGAACTTATAATTCGTGTTAATATATAATTACTATCTTAATTCTAACTTTAACTTTACATTAAGATTAAATTTGGCCAATATTGTAAATGACCTTAAATGACCAGGTCATTTAAAGGTCATTTAAAGGTCATTTCAAAAATAGCTGTACCATACATACACTTTGTGTTTTTTTTTATGTTTCCGTTACTGTCTATTAAATATTAAAAGCAATTTTTAATCTGTGATTTTGTGATTATGAGGCTTTATTTGATAACTATCTTTTTGATAACAACAAATTATTAAATTATTTAATTTAATTTTTTGACCGATTTTCATTAACCAGTTATATTAGTTTATTGAATAAAAATTATCAATAATTAATATGAAAATTTACAAGAAAAAAACTTAAGACAAATCATTTGTGATTATGTTCAACTTAATTCTTTAATTAGCATATTGTATTTTAAAGTTAAGAAGCGTATTTAAGATCAATAGAATCTCAGGTGATTAAGATGATTTTTTGTACTAACACTTAGTTTAGTTATTAAGTCATACATAGTAAATAATACATTTGTAATTGATGCGGACTCCATTATGCGTTTCAATTTATCGTTTTTGCGCATTTAAGACGACGTGAAACAAGGAGGTGATACATGATGTCACTGCAATTTGGCGTCTTTGCCTATAATAATTGATATAAAATGGATTTAAAATGTAAAAAAAAAAATTGGGGGCAAATTTTATTTCACTAAATATAATATTTCCACAAGAAATGTTATTTAATTAACTTGTTCAGTCAGTTCATATATTAAAACTCCGGCCGAAATTATTTCGGCTATAATTAGATCGGCTAAAATCACGGCACGGATAAGACCCGTAAGGTGATTTTAATAATTTTATATTGTATTACTCATCTTTTTCGTTCCTTAGCGTTAGCCAATGCATTTAGATACTGCTCCCTCTTTATAATCAGGAATGATCCACGCGCTGTATATAAAGAGTGTGATACGTGTGTATTTTCTATCATTATTATTAATCTAATAATAATATAAATGTGATGAAGGTACCTCCTGAATATTTTTTAATAAATCTTTTTACAAATTTTACTAAATAGCGTTAGTTTTATCGCATTTTATGTCCTGATTTAAACATCTCCGCTCATTTATATGAAGATGGACATGAAGAAGTATGCACAAAATTAATTAAAAATATCGAAAGTTGAACTATAATAATAAAATAAAGATATTTTATATTACAATTATGAAGCTACATAATATAAAGAAAAAAGTTGCTTTTTGAATACTTTTAACAATAACGTTAACTTTAAATGGCTAACTGTTGAAATTAATCCATATTCGTAATTCGTACTAATCGAAGTCGACACAGTTCATTACGGCAGCCTTGTCCTTTTTTTATTTACTTATTAACTTTATAAATTAAATTATTATTTATTAATTAAAAATATTGAAATTAAAAGTTAAATTACTCCTTCATCTTCTAATTAGAATTACTGAGCATATCCTTACATGATCTAAAATAGATGAAAAAGGTCCAACGCGTTAAAAGTAGACAAATTTACAAAACAGGAAGAAAATAATCTATGTGGAATTTAATAATTTAATTTCTATCATTTATATTTCTATTGAGAAAAAAAAATGAGAAAAAAATTTTCCACAATCCAAGATAGCGAATATGAAAAAGTGATACGGCGGCGTATAAGTTAAAATTTTTCGTAGAAAAGTAAGCGTCGAATCCATTATTCTTTGCAATTTATTTTTTCATCCTTTGACCATTCTGTGCATTCTACGACAATATAATTTATAGGAAATTTATTATTTGTTCACGTCAGTAATTACAATAATAGATCTTTCACTTACTTGCCTTTTGTTGTAACTTTTTGATCTCGATTAATATGATACTTTCTTTGCCATTTAGCTTTTTCTTCTTCTGATAGCTTTTTCCACTCTTCCGACACGATTTTACTGAATTCGGTCATTGTTATATTATGTGGTCGACCTTTCATCCTTTCTTTACGATATGAGATGAACATATTTGGCTCTCGTTTTCTGTTCTTCTTTTCGAGGGTTTCTGACGTTTCAGGCTCAACAAAATAAAATGTAATTTCCTTATCACTCATTGTTTAGGTTTTCTTTGCGTTGCAAAAAAAAAAAAAAATTGGATCGAACATTTAATTGTGTTTTTATAAATATATATATTACTATAATAATCAAATGTGAAATTGGAAAACAAAAACATTTGAAAGAAAAATGGTTACTTTGGAAATTTATATGGATCGGGTTATTCCGTTTACTTAACTAAGATTTCTAGGTAAAAAATAGGTTTATTTTACAAATTAAAAGCCGGGGTCGATAATTTTGAGTAATTTTCATATTGTTCTGGGCGTTGTGAAGAACGGCTGATTAATTATTAATGTTGGCACTTTTTTGTTAGTCTAATAAGCCAAAACCATATAATATAATAATTATCCAAATTTGTGAAATAAGGGCAGTCAGTTTTAACTGAAATCAGCTTTCGACATAAATTTCAAATTATGAAAAGTATAAATTGTGACAAATCAATAATAATTAATGTACGCGGACATTATCCGATCGATCCTAACTTGAAAAATAAGCCTAATCATACTTTGTAATTTTTGTGACCAAATAAATTGAATAATGTATTTATATTGATTGTACTGTATATCTTGTATATTGCCCAAAATAGATATTTCCGGAACTTTCTACTAAGCAATGTAGATTACACTATAAATTGCAATTAATAACAGATCAAATTCTTGAACGCTAATGAAAAAAAGTGCTTAAAGGTAATAATAACGCTTTAATTGATGACATATAAGCGATCCCCGTTCTATTACAAAGGTCATATGCGGTATAAAAAATAATTCATACATGGGTTTACGCGATATATTGTATACTGGGCTTGTGATCGACATTGGCGTTTGTGGCGCATTTCAACGCCAAAACCTTCTTTGACTTTTAAGCAAACTTACAGAGCGAGCAAAATATACCTTCATATATAATTTTGAAGTATCAGATTAAGTTTATTTTTTTAAAAAAAAGAATTTCGTAAAAATTTGTCTGGCATATTTGTCTAATTGTATTTCAATATAGTTGTGTAACAAGATAAGCCCCCACCTCATTATTAATCCGAAAGAAGTTTCTGGTAAATATTGATGACGCAATATTACAAATTTTATATCAAAAAAGATCTTTTACAAAAAAAAAAAAAAAAAAAAAAATACAGTCAAAACTGGTTATAAAGAATCTCTTTATAGCGAACTCTGGAAATAACGAACTCATAAATTTTTAAATTTTAATAATAATTCATTATAAAGAGTATAATGGTTCATACAGAAACATAGATAGTACAGTCAGAACTCGATATAACGATTCTCGATATAACGATCACTTAATAAAATCTTGCTAAAACGATTTTTTTAAAAATTTTTATATAGAACTTATAAATTTTGATAAATCGAGTTTTTTAAAAAATTTCATAGTAAACTGGGGGGTTGCTATATCGAGTTCTGACTGAAATTTGAACTTTTTGAACTTTTGTTTTTAACGGAAACGTCAGTTCGTTATAGAGAGTGTCGACTGTAAGTTGAATAAAATAATGTTTGTAGTTATAGAAAAAAGGAACAAAAAAAAAAAAAATGATTATAATAAAAATCATTTCGGATAAATGAAAAGAAATGATTTTGCAAATTTAATAATAAATAAGTCTCGATTCAACTTATTTTTTTTTTTTTAGGTTTTTGTACTTTGTTGATTTCGATCTATTCGACCTTTTTCTTTCCAAATTAGTTTTTTCCACGTTTTTTGTCAATTTTGATCCCGGTTAATTTGATATCGCCTTTGTAGTTCGGTTTTATCATCTATTGGCAAATCTTTCCACCATTTTGATACCAGCTTGCTGTATTCAGTCATTTGCATGTTTTTCGGTTTATAATTCATCATTTCATTTCGAAATAAAATAAACATATTGGGTTTTCTTTTCTTTGGTTTCTCTTCTGATGCTTTTGAAGTTTTAGGATCGAAAAAATGGAAAGATATTTGATTATTAACCATTACTGAAAATTGAAATAATGATAAATAGTGGGAGGCAAATAATATCAACGAAAATTTTCCTTGACAAACTTATTTTTTTACTTATATTTATACAATTTGATTCGGAATTGTGTATACGGTATACGGTTTCAATAATTACAAATCGGATGAAAAATGGTTTTTTCGGCAATCATTTTCCGTAAGCCTTTATGACTAATTCTTCTTCTTTCAGCGTTTCTGTTTTCGATTATAAAATTTGACTGATTATATTACAAACTTTGATTTCAAAACATTATATTCATCCGGACTTTTACCTTTCATGTGCGTGCGTGAGAATGAGCCATATGAGTTCATTATATGATCTAAATTAGGTAAATAAATGAAAGTAACAAAGTCATTAGATTAGTATATTATAAGAAACCGTCGGATAGCTATTGGAGTCGGAGTTGATGGCTGAGTCGACTATGTAAAAACCAAGTAGAGTAGACTCCGGAATTTTCAAATGATTCTCAAGCACCTTTCTCAATGTAAAAAGATCAATTTAAATATGAAGATCACTTGATCAAACTCTCTTTATCTTTCAATTTTATCATGTCTCAATAAAAAAATATCAAAATAGCTCGCAGAATAATAGTTCCAGCTCCTTTTATCAATTTAACAAGTAATTGATCGTTGCAACAACGACAACTAAATTCTCCTCTTACGAACCCTTTAAATGAAACAAGCAAGTTATAAAGAATCAGTCTCACAACCCTTTCTTCATGATCAAGAAAGAATAAATGGAATAATCTTTATTGTTATAAGAGTTGGAGGATGATAAATATTGTTCATTTTTTTGCATTTGAACATCCCAACATTTATTTGCTATAAGGTTTCTAATATAATCAATTTATGATGGTTATGGTCCCGTTGAACCCGTTGAAGATCCATAGTGTAAAAAATGAATGAGTTTGTTTGAACGATCTCTTTTGACAAATTTTAGCCAATCTGCACAGCTCTATCAAAAAAAAAAGATGGTTTTTAGCTCCCGGTTTTATTGACCTAAATGACAAATCTGCTTTACTTTTTTAGCCAATCAGATCATTTATAAACCAATGAAATGTTTGAGAACGCCCTTAGTCGCTTATTCTAAATTTTATATAATGTCAGAACTTCGCAAAATTTTCAAATAAAAAAGTTTAAAATTTTTAGCTGAATAGGATTCTGACAACTTTATTTCGTTCTGGTGAAAAGTTATCTACTTTTTTTCAATTTTAAAAAATTTTTGTTAAATATAAAGAAACTAATAATGCGTATTATTGCTTTCTAATTTCAAATGAGAGCGACTCTGTCAAACGGCTGAGTCGACCGAAAAAGGTCTGAGCCGACTCCAGAATTTATCATGGCTCAACAATATTCAACTCAATTATCCGTCAATTGCCTCAACGAAAGCGGTTAATATTAACATTAACGATTTTATTACGATGGTATTAACGTAAGCAGAAATCTATTTGTTTGATAAATCATAATTAAATAAATAACAATTTTGTGGCGCAATGTTCTGTTGAAACAATCAATAAAAACCTGACGATTTCACATTTAAATTATGGTAATTGAGAATTACAAAGCAATAAAAAAGTCGGGCTGCATAATTTTTCAAATTTTTATGTTTACGAATATAATAAATAAATTGATTCCAAATGACTTTTTAATTTTGTCTTTTAAGAATTCGACGAATTGTCATTGGATTTTTTAACGATTTGTGATGATCTTTCCATTTTTGATTTCAATGATTTAGACTAAACCTATTTGTACTAAATCAATAAATCAATTGATAAAAAAATGAAAGAGACTATAAATGAATAAAAGAATAATTAAAATTATTTATCATATAAATCTAACAATGTGGATAAATTTTGTGTTGGTCCAATTATGTTTTTTATTAACAATGGTTAGAATAACAATTAATTTTACACTCCATTGTATGTCATTTATGTCATTTATCTTTCATTAGTCTCATTAGTCCACATATGTAGCATATGATTTTCTATTGTTTCCAAAAAGCGGCATAAAAGATCGTCATAAGAAATATGGTCCTCATATTCATTTATTATTTCTTTTTAAATAAATCATTAAAAGTTTTTCGTAATTATATAAAAGGCATAAAAATTATTTATTTTACATACATCATTACAAATGCTGAAAAATTTTCTCGTGAAAAAAATAACATCGACATTATCATTTGAATATCATATGTGTAACGTATCATTGCTCTTTAGATAAACAATATGTAACTAGTTTAATATATACATCTCATTAATATTTTGATTAATCATAAAATGAAGGTAGATATATAAAAGATCAAAAATGTATTTGTTTATGGATAAACAACAATAAAATTGAAGTATCATTTAAATTATTCATTTTAATTTAAAGTGTAAGACAGTGATGATAAGGTAATGCTGTAATGGTCACCTCCAAATACAAAATCATCGATAATGCTAGATCGAGAATAATATCATTTATCTATCACGTTATCGTATCCCGTGAGAATATTATTTTAGTAATAATTTGCCGTGATCTGCATTTATACCACTTTTTTGAATTACACTATACTATAACGATAATAGCAATGGTGATCACTTTTGATGAAAATTACTATATTGGTACATTTGATATCATACTTCCATTCAACTAGAATCTTAACAAGACGTAAGACCGGGGAAGTTCCTTAATGTCGTCTTCCTTAATATATTTTTGCGATTTTCTAACGATGCCTTCCATATTTCTGTGGCCTGTTATATTATTTTCCATTCTCCTCCACCTCCATTATTCGTCAGTACTTTTGTTCCTGATTTCATGATGTATTTTTAACCCATTAAATAACTGTGTACTTCAGTGAACTAATTTAGCTTGCTTTTATTCCGAAACTCCACTTTGGCCCAGCTGGTGTTCGTGTAAAAAGACAATTTCTTATCGTTTTCAAGAGAAAGCTACCATCGAAAGTTTGAAGATCCTACTAAGCCTCTTATAAGCTAGTATGATCGAACTTAAAGAAAACTTCGATCATTATTATTATATTTAGATGTTGGAATAACAAAATAATTTTTTTGTTTGCGAATTCCATTAAAGTGATGACAGCTTATTATTAATCCTTTATAAGATAAGTCAAAGGCGTTCTTTGCTCTCAATTTATTATTTATCGCAATATAGTAAAAAAGTGTAGCTGAAATATATCATTTTGAATTTCGACGATTTTATTGATTTTTTCAACGTTATTGTGAGATTTGTCCCGAAACTTTCAATTGTTAGGGGTAGTGTGCACAAACTAATTAATCGAAACTATATCAGCAAACTATAGCGGTTTTTAATATTGCAGATTTTCACGTTACATAAAATTGGTTTTTATTAATTAGCTCCAGAGAAATAATTTGGCGTGCAATTTCTAAAGTTTCACCATTCATAATTTTATCGTTTAAGTTAAGCTTCCTCAAATGGCTTTCTGTATTCTATTGAGCTTTTTGATAATCTTTGGCATTTTATTTATTGTTAATATGTAAATCAGTAAGTGCTAGGTTTTTAAATTTTTTTCAGCGAGATAAAAATTTTTTGTAAAAGGATTTATGAAAAAATTAAATTAAATGGTGGCCCAAATTATGAAACTTGGACTTTTGCCATTTATTAAACCAGCAACTATACGCACATATCATTTAAATAAGCCTAGAAAAGTTATACCACCGAATATTTTCTCAAATATTTTTTTATTTAATGATGTAAGGTAAAAAATTTTATTTTTTTAAAAAAAACTATATAACCGTATATTACGGGGCATAGTACCCCCATTTACAGTATCCCTTATTTGCCCGAAAAGTAATTAAATTGCACATATATAATTTTCTGATTTTTATACAAGCTTTTATAAAGTTATAGACATACATCCTCCGAACTTGAAAATACCCGGGTACTATGGGCCGTTGCATATCAAGAAGTTATTCGTCAAAGGCCTTTGACCGACCGTTACCATCCGACTTGCTTTTCTTTATTATCTAACTTCGAAATCTTATTTCATAAATCTTAAGCAAATTTAGACGTCTATTTATTTATAAATCAGACTTGAATTGAAAAAATTTTTTTATTTTTCTTTAAAAAATAAACTTAAAAGTCGTGATTAATAACAAAGCTCATTTGTTGTTGACATTGAAACAAAAGATTATGGCTAAATAATATATTGGTCAAATCAATTATTTTCACATTCCCATTGTTGTCTTTGACATGTTAGCATATTAATTTTTCCAAAACGAAATAAAAACATTTCTTTTCATATAATTTTAATAACCATAGAAGAAACGAAAAAAAAATTATTTTTATAATAAAACTTACCGGGAGACAAAAAAGTATTGCTCAATCTAGATTTAGATAATTGTACAAATTGTTCGTAAGTAACTTGGCTATATTTTTTTTATCAACATATTAGCTATATATTGCTTAAAAATTTTTTTTACTGTTTGATTTAAAGTATTGCGAGGTTTTAAAATTGAAATTTAAAAACATTTTTTTTAGCCTTTGTGTTTGTTTTATTGATTTATAAGCAACAAAATCACAAACATTTGTACGATGACTTCCTATATTATAAATGATTTAATAATGGCCTTGCTTTAACGAAAGTCTTTTAACGAAAATATCACTTGCGCTAAAATTAAAAAATAGAGTTTTTTTTTAAATTCGATTTTACGAATAGCAACATGAATAAATAAATATTTCATTTATCAATAGTTGAACAAAATGTTACTAACAAATCATGGCTAAGTTCCATATGAAAAAATTTATTCAATTGTCTAAATCTTGACCTTGCAGTACTAGGTACATAACTTCGCTACATTTGCTGCAAATATCGACATTATCAGTTTGTAAAGCGTAGCATTGCATTGTTGTTTGTTTGATTATTGAAATCTATTGAAATTAGTGAAAATAGAAGGGGGTTATTCTTAGATTATCGAAATCATAAAGTCGAGCGCTTAATAAAAAAAGGTACTTTCCATAACAATGAATATAGAGAGAATATTTGATTTAGTTAGAGAGGTTTCATTTTAATATCAAATGATTGTTCATTGAGAACTTTCTCATTATGCAGATCAAACTTTATTGTAATTTCTTAATTAGTGTAAATTTTTTTAATTTATTTACTGTATATAATAACAATAAAGAGATAAATAAAATGAAAACTATTTTTGTCTTGATTAAATCACTTGGCTAATGTACAATAATCTATTATTTATCAAGTAGTATCAATAAAAGATAAAAATCTCAAAATAATTATTTATTCTATAATTAAATATCTTATCTTATTATTTCTTAATCATATCATAGCATTCAAAAAAAATATTAAACATCGTACATATTGTATAATAAATAGATAACAAAATTAATCAGTGATGAAAATTATTGCCAATATTTTCGAGCAAACACAAAAATTGTCCAGGTAACAAAAAGTGCCAATTGTTCTTTTATTCATTTTACGAAATGAAAAAAGTATCCCAAAAGATTTCGATTATTTTAAAAATTTCAAAGAGAAAACAATTTATGAGGTTTTGTTTTATCAGTTGTTATCTGATTAGAATTTTGATCAGCATTGGATTTAACCCAATTCATGTCATGTTTAGCATTATTTTTACCTTCTAATAAAGATAAAGGATAATTTATTGGACTTTCTCCATTATCATACTCATTAACCATTTTCTGATCTCGTTTGATTTGATAACGTCTTTGTAATTCGTTTTTTTCAACTTCTGATAGTTCCTTCCACTTTTCTGATACAAGTTTACTGTATTTTGTCATCTGCATATTGTAAGGTTTATATTTCATCATTTCTTTACGATATAGTATGAACATATTAGGGGTTCTTTTCTTCTTTTTATCGTTGATTGCTTTTGGTGTTTTTGGTTCAATAAAATAAAATTTTTTTATATAATTAACCATTATTAAGAAAAATTAACGATGGTTGCTTTTAGCTAAAATTCACGTCGCTTTTATAAATCTTTTACTGGAGTATACTTACTTGGACAACTCCTATAAATGACATTCATTCCTACGGAGGAACAAAATGAGTTCATACCGATTGGATTGGAACTATGAATTAAATATTGCGAACATCTTATTGACCGCACTAAATTTAGTAAATTCATTTACTTTCGATTTTTACCTTTCATAAAATTTTCAACGTTAAAACTATTTTCGATAATACGACACGTTCCTTATGTGGAACAGTGGACTTTGTATGTATGCATGTCATTATTTTTGACTTTATTTGATGTGTAAAAAAGTACTTTTCATTTATATATTCATTTACTTTCAAGGACAAGGCTGTTCCTTTATTAAATGTTTGCAATGAAGGAACTGCCGAACTGCACACAAACTTTTGAAGCATTTTGCACAAATATTTGTATTGTGGTCTGGCGTGTGAAATAGTCAAATGGACAATTTAATCTTTTCACAATTAATATAATGTCTACTTATATAATTCAGACTATATAAATAAAGTTTAAACACACATTAGTTAATCTATAAGAAACGCTTTGGTAGTAGAAATGAATGGAAAAAAAAAATTTGTACGAACCATTAAATGTCGATTGTTTTATAGTAAAGACTCTTCTTGTATTATATGAGGTCAAAAGAAGATTTATGTTTTTAAATGATTTATTAAGAAATGAAGAAATATTACTGTCTCACTCGCTTCGTTATTACATATATAAATTCTATCTAAAATCATCGCTTTAATTCTTAAAAAGTAAGGTTATACAATCCAAATCAATTAAGTAAAGTTGGAAATGGCCTATTCGCGATGAAATTTAGAAAAATTGATCGTCAAACTACTACCTCACACCGCCGCCATTCAGACCGACCGACGACGAAGAAGGAATTGAAAAAAAAGGAAAATAAATAAATAAATAAATTTCCCCAAAATATTCGACTAAAAGAGAAAAATTAAATAAAAAAATTATTTTGTTTTGGATTCATTCCAAAAGCTAAATAAAAATAATCCGTATTCATTCCAAACCGAAAAGGAATTCATTGACTTCCTTCTAAGCTTAAACGTAGTAACATAAAAATAAGGTTAACCAATTTTTATTCTTTTTTTTCCAGATTTAGGCAATAAATTTTCAACCCTTATTTTTTTTTGTTAAGCAAAAAAAAAAAAATAAATAAATTGGTACAAAGCATATGCATAAGCAAATGGCATTACTACCTTATTTGCAATAGAAAACTGCAGAAAATAATCAAATTTACGAAGAAATCATTTTTTCCCTGAACCAAAGTTCCTACTTTTGTACCTTTTATGTGCCAAATATGATTTTCGGGCATCATTATTTCCCCTTATAAAAGGTCTTATATAAGACTAATCAATATTATCAGCACACTTTCCTTTATTAATATTAATAAATAAATAAAAAGAAGTAATTTTTTTGTAGAACAATATAACAAAAATATTTCTATTGTAAAAAATAGAATTCTATAAAGAAAAAAAAGAGAACATAAAGAAAAAACGCCTACTTATTTATTGATCAAATTATACCATTTTCGTGTTAATATATAAAAATATTTATACTACTACAAATTATGTATAACAGAATAAGATGAGAAGATTTATAGTAACGCGGTTCATAAAAGAAATTAAAGAATTTAAAATTTTACAATTATTAATTTCATTAAAATTCTTATTCCTCTAAGTTTAAATATATTATTCAGCTGAAAAAAAAAAATTTATTTTATGTTAAAAATTGAAATTTCAAAATAGTTTCAATAAAAAAAATAAATAATCTAAAATCAATAAAATATAAACTTACTTTTAACTATTTTATTACCTACTTCGAAAATCTCTAATAATTGTGGATTTAAGCTTAAATAACTTATATTATCTATATAAACCTATCAAACTTATACAATTATACTCTATTGATAGGGATTGAAATCAATTCTAAAATGAATAGAATTGATTAATCGTTTTTCCTGCAGTTTCTTCTCTTTATTGCAAATTTCCCACGACTTCGCTGAGTCTTTTTTTTTTAAAAAAATAAAGCGAGGTAGTAATTAATCGGGACATTAACTCGATAATTGTACTCACTTTAAAATTGACAAAAGTTTAGAAATAAAAATATTGTCTGATAAAGCAACAAATATTTATTTGGCGCCTTCAAACGCCAAATATTTATTAGGCGTCAAGATTATTTAAGCAGCTATATTCCTCTGCCCCCTTATCAACAATCCGCACATCACGCCACACCATTACGCATAAACATTTTGTAATTATTTTTATAATATTTTTGGGGGAATTATTATTTCTTGACTTTTCAAATATTACTCAATAAATTATGATCGAAAAAATGTTACGCACTGTAAATATTTCTACCCAATCAAAAATTTAAATCTTGAATTAATAAGATAATGCTAATTAAATTTATGCAAATATTTATTATTAAATTTCATTTAATTACCAGTTTTTTGTTGATTAATGTTACTTTTGTCACATCGCATAAAAAACTTAACCAATTGGAGTATATATTAAACCTAATTTGATTAATGTTACTTTTTGTCGCATCATAAAAAAACTTAACCAATTAGAATATATATTATATAATAATTTGATCACAAAATATGTGAACACAATCAATGGTGGGAAAAATCATCTTTGAATTTGAATATTCAATGTTTGCGTTTCTTTTTGACGATTTTGTAATTTTACTAAACAAATATTTAACTCAGAGAATTTTTTATGTCGAAGAAATATTTTAGTATAAAAATTATTTTATTAATGTCATCATTAAGTGTTGAAAATAATATTAACTTACGATATTTTAAATCTATAAAGAAGGTTTGTATAAATCTAATAACCCGTTACCGTAATGCAAATAAATAATCAACTCAATATAAAATATAAGGTACTTTTCTATATATACAACGCATTCATAAAATACATTGATAGGAGGGAAACCTGAATTCAATTACTACATTCAAGACGACGTTGTTCCGCTATATTACAATTCCTATGTGGTGAACTTTGATTTATGCATATTAATCACAGGAAATTTCAAGTCTGAATGATAAGATACTTTGAAATAATAATAAATGACCTTGTGATATACCTTCACTGAGATACAGAATATCAAATGAATGAAAATAAATTTATTTAAACAAATCCTTTTGTACTTGTAAATTAATTTTGTTTTTTTAAAAATAAAAGAAATTTCTTGAAACAAATTAATAATGTTCGGCATTTATTTATAACTCATAAACATATATTAGAGTTTGGAACCGGTTGATTTTTAACCGGTTAATTAACCAGTTAAGATGTTTATCTTGTTAACCGGATAAAGATTTTTTAAACCGGTTAAATTATTATTTAATTTTCGGGCAGAATTAAAATTTTTTGTGATTACAAACTTGCCCAAATTTATAGTGCCGGCCTGAATTAAATTTATCCCAGTTAATTAACTGGTTAAAGAATTATTTAACCGGTTATTAACCGGTTAAGGATCTTTGATCGGATAGCACCAAAGACGGCAAGGCAAGTCTTACCAATGAATGATAATCCTAAACATCAATTTTCATTACAATAAACGATGGTGCCAACGTTCTGAACGTTCTTTTTTTCATGATAAACAAATAGTGTATAAAAAAAGAATTTACGGTCTCTTAACATCACATTTAATAAATTACAATTTAAAAATTAAGATACCGAGATACGTGATAAAGAAAATCATTTGATACGTAACGATGCTAAGCTGATTCAGATGAAACTTGACTTTTTAAAATACCACTCCACACAATAACGATTGCAAAACGCCTGTGTTATTGTATAAATGTTTTTAAAGCATAACCAAATTTACATTACCAATTATCGGTATTTGCCGTGTCTTTAAATGAATGAATCGACGGTTTGACCAATTAATACTTAAAACTATATCTACTGTATAAATGGTCGATGGCTGACTAAATAAAAACTAAATCCTATTAAAACAATTAACTCAAAAACTATCGATGTAATAATCGAATACAAAAATAATTTACTAGAGCAACGTAAAATCAATCTTCAAAGACATTCATTGTATTAATGGTTGAATAAGTTTGTGTAACTGGCACCATTTTTGTTTGAATAAATAAATATGCAAATGTTCATTCTGTCACTATTCAGCCACACTTTAACAAAAACCATATTGTTATGATTACTAATATAATGAATTCGGGGCATTGTGCCCTAAATTTAACTAGAATAATAGTGACCAACAGCCGCTAAAGGGTGTGTTCCTAGATAATAAAAATTAGAATAGCATTTTAGTTTACCCTTTGCATTTATTGTAACAATATCAAAATTGTAATTCTGATCCGACAGTTTTAGATTAGTATTTCCATTGTTAATAAATATAAACCTACTGTGCATCAAAAAGACCTCATTACATTTCTGGAAGTAAGGAATACGAAATGCTATTGAAATACAAAGTTTGACAAAGATTCCAATTAGTATCATCCGTCGAAACCTTAGCTATCGAGGATGTAAAAAAATAACGACAAGTTTATCCCAGGCATTGTACCATACATCCAAATGCAACCTTCAATTTCTGTTGGGTTTGTTGATAAATTAAAAGATATAGGAGTAGATGTCTCTCCGCTCAACTGTTTCAAGGCATTTGACTGACCTTGGTTTCCGAAATTCACTTACACTCTATTTAGTGAGTTTAAATGATAAATCCTATGGAATGATATCATTTTAGTTCGTTATAAAGAATCAAAAATTTTCGGATCTCAGAAGACATTTGATTCTAAATACAGTACTTTTCTTAAATCAAAGTTAAATCAGACTCTTATTCTGAATATGAAAGGTCAATTTGGTTGGAAATATTGATGTAAGGAATATTTTTATCTAATAGGAAATTAAAGAACACAATTTAGTGGTTTATAATACTTATATTATTTGAATGATTTAAATATTTTATATTTTGAATATAAAAATCATAAAATAAAATTTATTCCTAAATATAAATTTTTCGTTTAACTATATAGAATATCAAGTGTTATACACTAATTAGTTCAAAATTTTTTGCATACTATTTTTTAGACATATATTTATAAATGCAACATATTCTTAATAAATATTGACAGTCCACTATCAAAAATTCGTTAACTGTACGTACGAAGGTCACAAATTTAATTAAAAAAATTTTTTATTCGTTATTGATCAATGAAGTTTCATTGTTATATATCATTAAATTACGACATAAAGTGATTTAATGTAAACAATGACAAATTTTTATCATATTCTAACCTTTCACAGTAAATCACGTGAAAGAATGTTGAGTATTTCCTGTTGTGCGCAATACTTGATTAATTAATAGTTATTAAATAATTCTTGCATCAATTATAAAACCTTTCAAATATATTACATAATAAACTTTTAGTTTCTAGAATTATTATTATAATTATTATTTGAAAAAAGATTATTTATCGCTTATTAAAATATATTGAAAAAAAATATATATATAAATGTATACTGTATATATATATATTTTTTTTTTATTTTATTTTGCTTATTTAATAGTTTCCGCCCATGGTCATTTGACTCAGGTTACATAAAATCCATTGTTGCAAATCTCTATCAAAATTAAAACCATGATATAATGGAGTGGAGATATACCTTTTTAGAAACAGAACAATGAATCAATGAAATTATTGGTAGTTAAACGTTCAATAAATTTTTTACTGTAAATTAAATATTGTTGGACGATCATGAGTTCAATAAATTGGCTTAAATTTAAACAATGTATGAAAAGAACATCCAGAAAACGTGCAGGTATGTACAGACAAAGTCGTCCGGAAAAAAGATCTGAAAAGCATCCGGAAACTGCAACAACTCATGAATCGCGGCGTGCACATACTTCTTATTGCAAAGAAATTGAGATTTACAGCATATTTAATTCAATTTTTGAAGTTATTAGATTAAAAATGCAATAAGATCTAATCAAAAATATATGGAATCAATCAACCTTGTCATTGTCTCGATTCTACAGTGCATATAGCCTTGACCAACGAAGATTAAATTATCGTCAACTTCTTCTTTAAAAGAATTCTTATAGCAACAAAGATATGTAAACAACATCATTTGGCGTAAGATATGACGAAGAATCGCATGATCTTTGAGTATCGTAAGTTTAGGTAGGTTACCGGACCTCATTCTCCAGATTTATTCTAATAAATAGGGTCAGGACAGATGGGGTCCCGTAATTTTATCAAGATCCTACTAAATTAATAAATTTGTTAAATATGAGCGAGAATAGGATAATTTTCCATTTTTTTGAACCAGAAACATCAAAAGAATCAGAAAAAAAGAATAGAAAGCGAGAACCGAATATGTTCCTTTTATTTCGTAAAGAAATGATGAGAGATAAACCATATAATATGACAATGGTTAGATTCAGCAAATTGGTATCAGAAAAGTGGAAAGAACTATCAGAGAATGAGAAAACCGAATTACAACGGCGTTACCAAATTAATAGGGATCAAAAATCACGAAATTCTGTCAAGAAATATGTACATAAACATAACGATCGAATGAGAGAAAAACCGGACTCAAATCTTCCGACTGCAACCGAATCAACCAACTAAACTTTTCTCATAAAAAATATTGGCGGAATCCAAAAAATTTTCTTTTACTCGAAACCTTTTATTTTATTTAGAATCGAATCTGAATCAAGATTCCGAAATTTAAACTTTCGTTAAATCATATCCATCATATCCGAAGTATAATTAACTCGAAACTTCATATTTCGCATCGTAAATAATTTTCTTTTTTTTTTGTTTTGGCAATATGATAAGATTTTACTATTTCTATCGAAGTGGCGTAAACATACCATTTTTTAGGCAAAAGTATCGGACTTAACCCTCCTCATATATACTATAATAGGATCGACACAGTAAAATCACCTGATGGGTCAAAAAACGATACGTTTGAAATTTTTGGGGGGATTTTTTATGTAAATGATATAGAAAATAGAAAATAAATTTCTATTATGTTAAATTATATTAACAAAATAAGCCGTTCGATCACCTGGTATTTGAATAAAATTCAATATTATAATTTTGTTTATGAAAAAAAAATAACAAATGAATCATTCCTTTTGAAAATCAGACTACAGTACATTTCAGCTAAAATATCATAGGTATATCTTTATGAAAGTTTAGCCAATAAGAATATATCAGCCGCAGTAATATTTTATTGAATGGTCAACCGATTTTTATCGGGAAATATCACGTAATTTAAGGAAATTTCAAATTGCAATTTTAAAGCGAGAGAGAGAAGAAAGAGAAGTCAGATAGATCTTGAATTCTGTTTGCTATTAAATTTATGTTCGAATCATACGTTTAAAATATCTCGTAACTGATAACGACCCAATCATTTTTCAGGAAAGAATGTAGAATTTCCATTTATTACACAATATCTACCTTCCCGAATATTAACATTCCATGTAATTTCATCCCTTTGTTACCATAAGATGCAAGTTGGTATCTACCTTATCTATGTTCATTATAATCACAGAATAGCCAATCTCGAAGTAGCAAATCCGTAGTTTGCTGTCCTATGATGCAAATCCATATATATTGTGCAGTTAAATATCCCATAGGACTGTAACCTATCCTTTCAAAACGTATTAATCCGAGATGAATGAATTCATCTGGTGTTTATTGTTAAAAGAAATAGGTTGTTTGTAAGCTAAGAGTTGTTTAGTCAATACCGCTCGTGAGTTTCCAATTCATTGATATTAAGATGTCTCATTCGGTAAGTAATATTTGTGCGTAAATCATCCATTATATTATTTATGCTATAGTCACTAATTTTAATATCCCCAAGTTCCCGCCAATATTTCTAGTGGTCTACTTGTGAGAGTTTCATAAAATGGGAGTATTCGTTGATCATATTGTCATTTATTCACAAAACTCTGCAAGTCGTCAATAGTGAAACTTGATCCATATTTATTTTCTCGTATTTATCAATTAATTCGATGGAGTCGACACATTATAGGTCGAAAGGAAACGGTAAAATATTCAATATAATGACTGATCATAACTAGAAGAGCATGTGCAATTTTCTAAGCTATACATTAAACACTCATGCTTCTTTAATCCTTCTGCATAATTCCGAATTCGAGTTCCTTCGGCATTCGATTAAATTGTTGCGAAATTTGGAAATATTTCAGGAATTTCCAAGGTAAATCGGCCTATTAGATTTATCATTCCTTTTATTTTTGAAATGATTTTAATGATTCTCAATTAGTTCTCGTAAAAATTGACATTTTGGTATTGTAAGCCTAAAATATGTAGTAATTGAGGCCAATCATTCATAATGTGAGAAAAAAATTGAGCTTTTTAGCTACACACCATTGGGGAAAACATCTACGAACGATTTTTAGATTCCAGAAATCAATCGTACTAAAGCAAAATGATTATCATTAATATGAAATGTTACTTAACGCGTTCGTGTCGTGTTGACTAAAATTCATGACCCAAAACTTATGATAAATTTGAGAGGTATATCATCATATTTTCAAAACTTTCGTCAACAGTTAGACCAGGTTTCAAATAATATCTTTAACTGTGTTTACTAAGAAATCTTTGATCAATGTCGACATCGCATAACTGATGGCTCCTTTCGTCATTTACAATTTTCTTTGATTTTACTTAATAAAGAAAGCACATTGTCAATTTTTTTTATTACTTATGTATTGTTTTCTTAATTTGGTAAGTGATCGACCTAGATCAGGTCAAATTTTCTTCTCGTTAATTTGGCTTCTGGGCAAGTTGTCTATTGGATTGAAGGTATAAAAAGAGTGGAATGTTGATCGAGTTGACAAGAAGATGGCATAAAGTCTTTAGGATTGTAATTTACCCGATTTACCCAATAGAATAGTTTCTTATTAGCCGCAGTGATTTCGCAACGATATTCATTTAATAGCGCTCAGTCCTCACAAGTTTATATTTATAAACGAATGAAAAAGATAGCAGAAAATTAAAACAACAATCATATAATAATAACAATCACATTTGAAATAATGTCAATTAAAGTTTTATCGAAATGACTATTGTTTAATTTTAGAAAATTAATCTTGATTTTAAGTACAAAAAAAAATATATATATATTAAAACTTTGATATAAAATTTTATTAATGCAGAAGTTGCAATACGGAACTTATCCATCGATTGAACGGCTGAATATTAAATTTATTTTAATATACTTTGAATATCTCTTTTATTAATATTTTTGAGCTTGCTTATCTATTTTTTTGCCGTTCAAAATATCTTTTTAATATCCGTTTAGCGACTTCTTGAGTTATTTTAATTAAGAATCTATTCTTTAACACCTTAGTTCATAAGGTTTCAGGGTAAGAACTAAGAAATTTTCAAGTTCGTTTAAATGGTAAAAGGGTAAAAAACTATATCAAATCTATCAAATTTAGAAAAATACGAACGTAATTACGTAATTAAGCAAGCTAATAAGAATTTAAATGATATTTAATTTTAATTGTAATATGGGAGCTTTGCAGTAGAAAGGAAGGAAACTCTAAAAAAATTTTTTTTGAATTAATGTTAAATCTGAACTTATTTTACTAAAAAAATCATAATTAGCTTAAAAAGTAAAATTTTAATTTTTTAGAGTTTCCTTCCTTTTTACTGCAAAATTCTATACTGTAACTTGTTTCATTTTTTTATACGTTCATTATATTATCAGAAATTTATTGATATGATCTATATTTATTATAACATATAATATTTCTATACTTATTAATTTCTTTCTATATGTATCACACTAAATTTTACAAACATAGCTTTTGATTGTTTCTAAAAAATTAAATTCAATGTCTCAGAAACTATTTTCCAATTTTTCCAATTCTTTGAAAGAATAATCACAATTATTATATGTATAAAATTTAGCAGTATCTTAAAACATTTTAATGAAGTTAAGTTTACAATAAAACTTTAGATAAAAAGAACCTTATATCACTTTTTTTCAATAACCTCTCTAATTAATAGCCTTTATGCTAAAAAATCAGATTAAAATAAAGTAATTAAACTGCATAACAATTATTTGTAGTTGAAAAATACTTCTTTGTATTTAAAATATATATGATTTAAAGCCACTTCTAATCATAATTCACATTCTTTCAAAACTAAATGAATTTCTTTTGATTATCTATTTAAAAGATGCATTGGCTATATTAAACTATCAGATATTAATCTATCTTTAAATTTACCCTTACTACTTAGTTTAAGATTCATTTTTGATGCAATTAAAACATATTCTAATACATAATATAGAATACTACATTATTAAATGCAAATACAGTCAGATCTCTATATACCGATATTCTATATACTGATATACTATTAAAAACTTTATATACTGATAAAATGTTATTTACCCACTATACTTGAGTTCATATAAATATCAGTATAATTTGATATAACAATATTTTTAAAAAATTTTCTATATGTTCTGACATATCGTTATATAGAGGTTTGACTGTACACTAATTTCATTAGGATATAATTTTTTAAAAATTGGAATTATATTGTTAAGATAAAATAATTTTACTCATAATATTTCTACCATTTTAATATATTAATAGATTTTAATTTTACTAAACTATTAAGATAACAATTAAGTTATTCATATCTATTACTATTTTAAAAATATTTGAAAAGAAAAAATAATGAGTTATCAAATTTTTCAAAAATAATTGCTTTATTTAACTTGTTATTCAAAAGAATAATGCTTTTAATTAGTCACAAACCAAACTTTTTTCAATAATCTAATAAAGTTCAATCAGTAATTTTATAATAAATCAATTAAAATAATAAAAGATAAATATTATTTGTATAATTAAATCTTTATTATTTCACTAGTTATTACGATTAATATCTAATTTTATTGTAAAATATACTTTATTTTATTCAAAGTTTAATTGACTATCAACTTCTATTAAAAAATCACTGATATGTAATCTTAAACTTGCTTCTTTTTTATGACAAGACTGATATTTTATAGATTATTAAAAGGTTTTTTTGTGATTATTAGCATAAATCATTATAAATTACCAGAATATGTCTCTTATTATCTTTATTTAAATTAAATTCTATTAATATCATAACATTATTATTAGCATCTATTTCTCTAATTCATTTCTGCTAAAAACTCTTGTTAATATTCAAATACATCTGATTATTTATACTATCATAATAAATACCTTTTGCTTCTGTATGAAATATCCAACCAAAATATTTTAGCTATATACAACAGTAGTATTTAAAATTGATTTTTTATTTTTAATTCCAATACTTAAAAAAAACTTTCTGTTTAATATATGGGAGGTAATCAGTAGAAAAGGGAGAAATCTAAATTTTGGTTTAAATTTATATTATTAGACCACTTGGCTAATCTTAGACATATACACAAATTTAGCTTAATAATAAAAATTAATAAAAATTTTGGATTTTCCCCTTTTCTACTAACCACTTCCCATATTTCTTAAATTTATTTACAGTTATATTACATCTAATGCTTTAAAAATATTTAATAATTATTTGATAAATATCTTCATTATCTAAATAAACTTTTAATTTTTAGTGTTTATCATGTATTGATATTATGATTAAATAATATATCTCAAAATTTTGTATCATTATTCTAATTAAATATGTTTGATATTTACCTTTTCCAATATTTTTATCTGCAATTATTTTGCTTACTTTTATATCTGTATCCAACCAATCTCAAATTAATGTATTAAATATAGAGCTCCGAACAGGTCGGGTCGGGTCGGGTAATTGACTTGACCTGACCTGACCTGACCTGTCTAAAAAAGGAAACTAAACAATTATTAATTTTGTTTAATATTTTTTTAAAAAAATATAA
>CAMKVN010000556.1:0-26976 GCA_946474995.1 Funneliformis geosporum
AATCTAAAATTTTAAATTATTTTTTTAAATAAAAAATGTAGTTGAGTTTAAATTACAGTAAAAAGTATAATTAAATACTGTTAATCAATAAAATTAACTTACCCCCTTTAGTAATATTTTTATAAATAAAATTTAGTTGAGTTTAAATTACAGTAAAAATTATAATTAAATACTATTAATCAATAAAAATAAGTTACAATCTAAAATTTTAAATTAATTTTTTAAATAAAAATTTATTTGAGTTTAAATTACAGTAAAAAGTAAGTATAATTAAATACTGATAATCAATAAAAATAACTTACAATCTAATTTTTTAAATTTTTTTTAAAAAAAAAAATTTAGTTGAATTTAAATTTCATTACAATCAAAAAGTATAATTGATTAATTAAAATATTAACTTTCTATAATAATAATAATATATTAGCATTTTTGATTGATATTGTAGTAATAATTATAGTAAATTTTATTAATAAACATTTTTGATTGATATTGTAGTAATAATTATAGTAAATTTTATTAATAAACATAACTTACGTTCTATAAATAAAAATTTGGAGAGTTAAAATTATTATAAACATTACAATTAATTATACCTTCATAAAAATAACTTACCGACTAAAATACCATTAAATTTTTTTAAAATAAGTTAGTTATGTTTAAATTGCAATATATAAAATTATATATAACTTACTCCCTATGGTATTATTAATCATTAGATATTATTTATTAAAAAGTTTAATCAAAATTTAATTGTATTAAGATATATAAAGTTAAATGGCTTACATTCTATATATAAATAAAAATTAATTAAATTTTATTTTAAAAATTAAAATATTATTTTTGACTAACGATAGATAGGTTATTCTTTACCGTGCAATCCTTCTAATATTTTGAAGAACACAGTTAAATTATAATATTTGTTAAATACATCTATTTGTTATTGTATTTACCTTCATCATCACTCGAAACTAATCCTATATTTCAAATTTTAAATTAAATAAAAATATAATTAACGAATTGCAGTATTATAGTTATTATTAATTATTTATGTTTACCTTCATCACATTCGATAAAATTTTGAATAAAAATGAGTATAATTAATGAATTATTATATTTAAATGTGGTTAATAATACATGGGATTACCTTCTATTTCTTCTAATGAGGATACTTCCATGGCATCCGAAAATGACTCTAATGTGAATTTGTGAAATAATTTTTTTTTTTTAGAAATCATCTAACAGTCAAATATACTCATTTCAGGTGTACTAAGTTTTATTTCCGTCATTTTTGTTGGTGAAAATATATTTTTTTTCTATTAAACTTTTACCTTTATTGTCACTAGCAGACATTGTCATTATTTTTAAAAGAAAAATTTTTAACGATACGATAATGGTGATACATATTGTGTCAAGATATGAAGATCTTACCGCAGTATTTGAGGCACAGCACTTTAATGTTTATCATAATTTAATTATTGTATTTTTTTTTTTTGAGAATTATATTAAATTACGAGGCTGGCGGCATGTCATGATGCACACTAAATTAAGCAAATTTGCATCTCATAGTTAAAAAAAAATATATTTCAAATTTAAAAAATTTTAAATTATAAGTATTGCGTCTATAAAATTTTTCTTTATTTAATTACCTTCGGCTGCGATTGTACTTTCTACATTCTTTATATTTTAACGGATTTTTTGCTATAAAATTAAGGCAAAACCTTTTTATGAAATTTTCGTCACTCTACAGTTTAAATATTAGTTGATATTTACAAAGTCGTTAAAATATATTATTTTAGTTCTAAGGTGCTTTATCACCTTAATATGTTGCCACAAGCCCTGAATTGTTGAGAAGATTACCGTAATCAAAATTTCGAACCATTTGGTAAAATTGGAAAGAAATCTGCGGCAGCTCAAGATGGAAAACAAGCCGAAATATGATGAAGAATTAATTAATTCTAAACTTCGTTTGCTTTCACATTTATTATTTGTCATTATTTAAAATTTAGAAATTTATGAATGAAATGCTTGATAACATAAATATCTATTAAGATTGTTAAAGATGTAAAAAAATCAAATATTTATGAAATATGATTGGTTAGTATTTTATTTTTTTAAAAATAAAAAATAAATAAGAATTGATCGTCACGATAATTCTACTCGAAAATAATAATATTGTCACCTTCGGGTTTTGACTGTGCCAAAATTAGATCACATCGGCTATGACAATAATTTTATACATTACCATGTAATGCTCCGTAAGGGTCGGGTCGGGAGAAAACTCGAACTCGAATCCGTTAATAGTTACAGGACCCGAATTCGACTCGACCCGATTATTGTTTAACTCGTATTCGACTCGAATTTTAAGGTAATGTGTATAAAATGAAAAATGTGTATTAAATTTGAAAGTTTTTTATTTTTAAAGTTCTTTGGTTGTACATTAATTCAAATTTAGATTTTTTAAATATATTATTGGCTCCAGGAATTCGAACACAAATGCGCAAAATTTATCGGTTTTAAGTCTAAAATCATTCAACAGGAACACTCATTATTTATTAAAATAATTTCATTTCTATTTGGATGATTGCGCTCCAAATAACGACATAATTTGTTACCAATATTGCAGAGCCACGTTTTATGTCCACTAATATTTTTGAAAAAAAAAAGTATCAACTTATTATTTAAAAATGATACGAGCAGTTAAGACATCTAACTTCTCAATGCGTTTTTGAATTTATATTCAGGTGGAAGAAGTTTATCTTCAAAAGCTCTTTGGCAAAAAGTTCGCTTCGCAATTATTTTCGATTTCCAATAGAAGTTGTATTATCAGAATTAATAAGGTCGATAGTTTGCCTCATTTTAAAAGTTACATCACCTGATTATTCGAATCACACGGGTCAAGCAAAATCGAACCCGACAAGTTTTAAGTAATTAGGACTTCATAACATAAAATGATAGTCCCGACTCGAATTTTTTCTCGAGTCGGGTTAAATGACCCGGGTCGATTCGACCGACTCGGAGCACTAGTCCAGAGCGTATTTCTAGACAATATGTTCCGCTCAAATATTGAGTTAGTTACGGTTACTTGCATTACAATTGCTCCGGACTTAGCAATGGTCCCCGTTTCCTAGTTTAATTATTTTTATATACAAATTTTTATAAAAATTAAAGTCCGCTATAAAATAAAAAATATATATAGAGATAAGAATGGTTTACAAGTGCAATATTCAAGTAAAAAAAAATAAAAATTGTCATATTTTATCCTTCCTAATAAGTCATAAAATGTTATTAATTTTAAAGGTCGGTTAAACAGTCAGCTAAAATCGGCCAGTCAAATTGTCGGTCGGGTCAACCGATCATGACTGTTGCCATCACAAAGATAATGAGTATAGTGAATTTAAAATATATATTTCTATCTTTTATCTAACTATTTTATTTTCAAATTTTTTTTTTTTATTAGATTCTAACTTAATATGCAAATTAAGTATTTTCTTTATTTATATAACAAATATATATACAAATATTTACATATATCAAAATAATATAATAATTCAGTCTCAAGTTAAAAGACACCTCAAAATAAAAAACAAAAGAATAAAATATAAATTATAAATAAAAATAATATATTACTATTTTTTATAATAAATAATAACAATATACGAATTTATTTTATTAAAAATGCATTAAAAATAAATTATTAAAACAAAAAATATTTAAAGACATTCTAGCCCAACTAATCAATTTATTAGATTGTCAGAATTATTGTTTATTTTTAATCACCATCCTAATTATATAAGGGATGAATTTCAATGTATGGAAAGTAAGGTGGTTGTTACAGAAACCTGTAGGGGATAGGTTTTCTATTTTTTATGTATAGAATTTATGGTTTTTTATGTACGCATGTATGAAAAAAAACCATACGTTCCTTGTTTGAGCGAAATTGTTTAGTTCTGTGACACTGTTCAAATACTTATTTATGTTGTGTATGATGAGATGTTTGATATTTGATGCAACCACTCTGTTTTACAAAGGAAGTATGTGTATGACATTGGCTTTAAATCATATTTTTTTTATTAAAATTTTTTTACTATGTTACACAAGACGCAGGAACACGAATTCTCGGCAAATTCAATTTTTAATCGTGGACAAATCTTATTGCGAAATTAATGTTATATTACAACTTTTGTAAGTCGAATTCAAATAAATATAATTCATATTTCTCAATAGAAAAATAAAAAAAAAAACTTAACAGTATGAAAGAACAAGCGAATTGTAAATCTTCTAGTGTACAACAAACAATTCGGACAATATGTGGATGCATTCATTGTACAAAACAATAAATTTTCTATAAAGAAGGAAATGTGGCAATTACGTTTTACTCTGTAGAATACAACTGCATTGGTGTATTTTTAAAAGATGCATTCAGGAGTCCTAAATATTTTGTAAGTATGAAATTTGTACGGAATTTTATTTAATCAAAAGTTTAGTTAAATATGTTAATCGACTTTTTTTTTTGTTTTTACGCAAATTATATTGCTTGCATCGTGTTTGGCACAAATTATATTGCGTGCAGTGTTTTCGCACAAATTATATTGCGTACATTGTGTTTTCTCACAAATTATAATACGTATTAAAAAGTATATAAATATGTGTATTTTCAAACTTTTGATTTCAATAAAAAAAAAATTGCCTTGTAAAAATGGCCAAACATCCAAAAAGAAAAATTTTTATTAAAAATAAAACTTCCATCAAACAAAATTACAAAAACTTAAAGTCGTCTAAAAAAGACAACATATCTACGGAATCCCGTTTAAAAAGGTCTAACGGTGAAGACATGTCCAGATGAATGTCTTCGTAACACGGGATTCATTAACCCGTTCCCGGTCCAACACGGGAAGGTCTGGGGCCGTTCCACAACTCGACCTTTGAAAGTTGAAATACACTTTCTTTCACCGCCCCGCCCCCCAAGATTATCAGAATTTCAAAATAACAACCTTTTCGCGTTATATAATGTCCGATATAGAGTAACCGAAGTAATTACCGTTAAGAAAATGAACATGTCTATTAATTTTAGTTTTAGTTAATTATTAATTTCAGTTATTTTAGTTATATTTTATATTATATATTTTATAATTTTGTTAGTATTTGAATTTATATAAATATACTGTATTTTTCTCAAGTGATAGCATTAATAAAAAACTTTTAACATTTAAGAATCTTTCTTTCTCGTCTTTAATTCGCGATTGAAACTGTATAATTGAACCGTACTCGATTAAATTACACCCGACGAGCCGTAGCTTGTTCCAAAGTCTTTCACGTTTGCTCACTTTTTATTTTGTATATGGTTTCTGGATATCGGTAGATATTGGATCTTGGCCGGCACTATCCCAACATTAATCTTAATTAATCTTAATTCTGGTCAACATTCCGTATCCACCTAGGTCTACAACATTTACAAAACAATGAAATCCAAATGTCTGTGATAAAATAAAAAAAATGCACCCTTCTATGTTCGCGATGTTTCCTGTCGATTCTTTCGACTCAAAACAATTCGATACTTAATTCAGTTAGTTGAATCAAGTTTAATTATTCACAATCAAATCTATGAAGAAGGGAAGTAATAATTAGCAAATTTAATAATAGCAGAACTTTATCAGAAGGAAAATACAATTGACAAGGTATATAAGGTTTATTGCAATATTTTTGAAGTGTTTTTTACTTGCTGACTGTCATATTTGTGAATCTGTACTTAGCGAGAATGCAGTCACGTGATATTTCGACAAGTTATTATCACGTTCCTTGAAGCCGTCAGCCGTAATTTACCCAATACGTCGCGGTATTATTCGATCGCTGCATCCCTTGATTAAAGTTAAAATATAAAAAAAATAAATCATACCTACTTCAGAAGCAATTCCTGTTGAAAAAAAAACCTTCAGAAAAAAAGCAAAGCCAAAAGTAAAAAGGAAAATAAATACAAATAAAACGGTCTAAAAAAATCGAGGTCAGAAGCAAAAGTAGAAAATAAAAAGAGAAATCCAAAAACAAAACTAACAACACTTAACTTGGTAGTCTCGAAATTTTTACGTTCGTAAACTCTTGTTTTCGTGGAAAAGCACTTCGTTATAAGAAGTAACTTTCCGAAATTTGTCATTAGTTCTCATAATTCTTCATTCGCGTTGTTGAGTTACCTGCTCAATTAGTCTTTTCTTCGAGTATTTCTGAAGTGATCCAATGGGCAGAATAAAAAAAAATCGATACCATTAATGAGAAAACCTGCTACTATATATATACAACCGCTACCATGGTTTTAATTTTAATGTAGATAAATTTAAAAATGTTTTAAAATAATTAAAAGTAAAAATGGTGAATTTATTTAAAGTGCGGAAAAATTATCTCGTCATCATCAAAAAGCTACCAGACGCATTCGATATCGGATACATTTTTTACCACAGCACCTTACAATAAATAAATAATACATCTCTAACGCTAAGAAATTAATATTGTACTTTTAAGATTCGTTAAAACTTAAAATTGTTTAGATGGTGGCCTTAATAAAAGATTTCAATGATCGAGATATCAATGAAAGTTCACGTCAATTAGTGATTTGGGATGGCTTTTGAAAGACTGAGAATGGAATACAATTCATACTCTCATGAGCATTCAAAGCTATATATTGATTTATTTTACGTGAAATAATTCAAGATTTTCACAGGTTTATTACGAAAATAGATGGTGTTGCGTATTTCTTTTTATTTTTTGACTAGATTCCCATTCAAAATTTTTTTTACATTAATGCGTACGTTCTTCGATTGGGATTTTTCCATCGATGATAGCATTTGTAATATATTTAATTGAATAAGGCAATTTTATTTTAAAAAATATTTATGATTTACTATATATTTCGATATTACACAAATATTATATAATAGTACATTGTTCTAGTTAATAAATAAAATTACTATTTCTTTAATTTACAAAGTTAATAACAAAGAAGCTTACTTCAATTACTTAAAATTGAAACTTAATACTCAACAATATCATAATTCAAACAGAGATACTTTCCAATGAAGAGTTACAGTCATTAGAATCTAATATAATATCAATTTTTCTTTGCATCTGTTCATCAAGAATTTTATAGAGAGGTATGATATCATCTAATTCAATAATTTCTAAATCGTTTAAATGTTGTATCAAATCAAAAAAATCATTTTTTTCAATAATATTTCCTTGCTGCGTCAAAAGATATGGAATATTTAGACTATTTAGATATGGTTCTAAGGATTCAACTATCGGCGATTGTAAATCAATTTTACCAGAAGTAGCATTTGGTATATTCCTTTTAAAAATCTTTCCCAAAATAATTTTTTGAGCAAACAAATGACCATACTCTTCAAATACTCCTTGTAAAGCTTTAAATGGTTTCGTACTTTCAAGTGCATCATTTATAGCTTTTTCAAATTCTATCGAAGGTTTAACATGATCCCTATTCATAAGAATTTCATATTTCTCAAGTTTGACGAGAAAACTATATTCATAATAACTTGAATCATCAGACTCAATCGTCCTATCAACAAATGGAGAAAGGCTTAAATCTTTAATTGAAAAAATATTATTGATTATCAATTCTTCTTCCACCTTTGTTGTTGGCTTGATTACTTCCAAATAAGATTTAGTGCTTAATTTTACATTGGGTATTTTGACGAAATTAGCCGCAAACTTTTTGCTCGATTCCAACTTATATGATTTATTAATCACTAGACATTGAGGAAAATCTTTAATCCATCTTACTAAATTAACGTCCATAACATTTCTAGTCCAGTCTTCAAAACTTAATTTCTCCTTAAAATTAGCAACTCCAGGTTGCTTTTCTATTGAAGAAGATTCAATGTTAACATCTGAAAGTAATTCGTGTTTTAATTGAGCAATAGGAATGAGATTATCATAAGAAATTATATCAATGTCGTTATTTTGATATAAATCTCTCATCCATTCAGCCAACTTTACAGGTGTGTCTAATTCTTTTCCATCCAATGTTTCCATTCTTAGAAAGTCAAAAACAAAAAAATTATTGAGTGGAGAAAATGTGTTATAATGTTTAGCTAAATTATAAACACACGATAAATAAAATTTTATGACGTCGATTTGTGTTGGAGTAGCTGAGCTAAATCCTTTGATAAATAATTTACCACCGACTGAAACTTTTCTTGCATACAGGTGTCCAAACGATTCATTTAAATTTTCGTCGTCATTCGCAAAAGATTCACACAAAACACCATTATAGGCAATAACAGCGATCGGAAAATTAATACATGCATCAGATGATTGTAAAGCAAAATCAAGGTTCGTTGTAGAATTAGGATCATTTATATTCGTATAAACTATAGGTTGTTCGTTATATGGACTTATATTCAATTTACCATCATCCTTAAAAATGGCCAGTTTGCTTGGTTGTATGCCATACTCATCCAAGAATAAGCCATGATTCAATTTCAGCTGTTGAATCATTTGCTGTTCAGTGCTTAGTTCACTATTGTTATTTGGCTTCTCATGAACTGTATTGGGGATTAATTTAATTAAAATAAAATATTATTCTTCATGTAAATAATAAAAGATACGATGAACTTTCACGAACCTGGTTCTGGGAACGACTTCTCCTCTGATTCCAAGAGTACTTTTTCGCTATAAATAATGTCTTTTTGGGGGGCTATGACAAGGCCTTCAGTAATTGTCTCAGAAGCTTCAAACGAGCCATCATTATTTTGAGTCTTGTTAACTTTATCGACCTAAAAATATTTAAAATTAGATTGTAAGTATGTAATACAAGATATCACATTACATATTCATTCATCAGTAAAATAATTAACAACCTCATCTATGGTTACGGTAACTACTTGGTTTGTTTTTTTTTCTTTAATTATTTTCATCGTCGCAGGCTCAACAACGATTTGATCGGATATTTCGCTTTTCTTTTCTTCGCGAATTACTTTTTTAGTTGTTTTTTCAACGACTAATTTTTGTGACGCTTTCAATAATTCCACTTCCAAAATCTCATCATTGATTTGTTCTTTGATATACTTTCTAGCTTTTTCGTATTTATCCTTCCACTGGCTTTCATAAGCGGGTGATGTAATTTGAAGATAGGCAATAGTCACAGCGGTATTAAAGACTTTAGGATTATCAATATCTTTAAATTTTTCGCTTGTTACATATTTCTTTGCTATTGTTGTAAGGGTTCCTGAGGAGACGTCAAGATCTTTGCAAATTACTTCACTTAACCCAAATGATCCATCTTTTTCGTCTTGAGTTGAAATGACGGTTTTGGTTAATTCTTCATTGGTCATTAATTGAATTGTTGCTAAGGCTGCCCTCTTTTCGGTATTCTTTTCTTTTGTTTGTAGAGACGTCTTTTCGATCACGATTTTATCTGACGTTTTAATGATTTCTTCTTCTAATATTTCGTCACCTAATTTCTTACTAATATACTTTTTAGGTTGGTATTTATCTTTCCATTGAATTTCCTGGGATTCGTTGAGGTATCTTTAGAATCAAAGATAACGGAAGTAAGTGGTTAAATTAGCTCAAAATTGTTTATGCAGACGTCAAAATTTTGTTTTCATTTACCTTATTGTTATTGGGGGTGTATACCAAATTGTTGACTCTGGTTTCTTCTTCATTTTTTCATGGGAGGCATACGTTTGAATGTTGGATACCAAGGTGGTGTCAGAAGGCACATCCAATTTATCTTCTTTGCTTAATTCGAAAGAACCATCCACTGTCTGTTTGGTGATAACGGATTGTATTTTCTCTGTAGTGGTGGATGATTGTACTTCCATAATTTTCTTTTTTTGTGAATTACACAATTCGAGGTCAGTGATAAGACTGTGATTTTGTTTAACCTTTTCGGTGGTTTTTTGTATCAAAATCTTTGAACAGGTTTTATGAATCTCTTCTTCTAATTTGTCATCCTTTACTTGTTCATGAAGGTATTTTCTTGCCTTCGTATATACCACCTTCCAAGTTTCTTCATGTGCCGAGGCATAGGTTTTTAGATAACTTAATGTCAAGGCTGTTGACCACCAACTTTGATTCGAGATAGTTTTTTGCAGAGATTCACTGACGGCGTAGTTTTTGACGGTGGTAATTAAGGATTCATTTGTTACATCAACTTGTTTGCAGACGTCTTCGGGCAGATCAAAAGACCCATCTTGTTTTTGAGTGCTGATAACCTTCTTTACAGTTTCGACGGAAGTCTTTGATTCAATTTTAAAGTGTTTAATCACAAATTTATTTGACAAGCTATATAACCTCTCTTTTATTTCAGGATTGGTGACAGTTTCGCTCAAGTAAGTTTCTGTTTTTTCGTAAACTGTACTCCACTCTTGCCAGTGAGTACATAATAAAGCTTTAAGGAATGCTATATAGAACAATAATTACGGAATGAATTATCAATATTATCTGATACGATTAACAATTGATTAAAATAATAGTGAAGTTACCTGTAATTACTGCCGAACCCCAAACGTCAATATGAAGTTTTTTTACTACTTCATCATTCTGTACAAAAGCGGCAAATGATTTTATAAGCTCTTCTTTGGAAGGAAAGTTAAACAAGCTTGCTACATCGTCATTTATTTCAAAACAACCATTTTGACGTTGATATGTAATCAAAAGGTATAAATGATTGATGGTGATTGTATTTTTAGAAATAATATTTGAAGGTTCGGATTCTAATTCGGAAAAGGAATAAAAATCGGCAGTAAAATGAAGCTTTCCATTTAATGTCAAATTGCACTCAAGATCCAAATGCTTTCCTTCAATGTTTCCATTACGAACCTCCATAAAGTCCATGAGATCGAGAACATAATATCCCAAAAGTTTATGTTTGAAGGAAGCATTATTATTATAAACTTGCAACATGAATTGCTCATTAAGATCATTAATTGGAATATAAATCACTTGTTGCCAATTTGGTTTGATTGAATTATAAATAATACGAGTTTTGTCATATTCCACACCACTAAATGCATTTGTAATTTTTACATAAGAATCAGGGTCACTACCAACAAACCATAAGTCGGTAGGTTTGAGATCTTTAGCTTCGATAATATTAATTCGGGCGATACCATAATATTTTCTAGCTAGATTGAAAAAGAAAATACAAAATTAATTTAGCAGTATTTTTAGAAAATAATCCTAAAAATTTTTGATAAAATAAATTATTTACCAGGAATTTGCAATACTTTCTCATCCAACCATTCACTATTCAAAGCACTTAATTGTAGGTTATTACTAATAATTATTAAATCGCGATTGTAAGCAAATTATTATATGGGACAAAAGATAATTCATTAGTATTAAGTTAATATTAAAAAAAAATTTGATTATGAAATAAAAAATACCTGCTATTTGGATTAAAAAATATGCATTCGATTTTGTCATGTAATGATATTTTTGTAAATTGCTTATTACAGATAGAACAAGTTTTATTACAACTACATTTAACATATTCTAATTGAATCTGTTTACATCTTTGATTCAAGAACATTGGGTAATAATTATTATTATTTGGTAGATACAAACTAGCGTATGTTGGATTTGGATATTTTGAAGTAAGTTCTTCAATATTGGCAAATGGATTTCTATTCAATATGAAGTCACGCTTTCTAATTTTCAAAGCAAGTGATTCATAAGCATTAGAAAAAAGTGTATAAAATGTAAAGTCGGGTAAATTAACATAACGTTTGTTTTTTAGACAATAAGCAAATGCGCATAAAGCATTTCTGCCTTGAACATTATAAAAATGATGACCAATTATAAGGGAATGATCATTTGGAGAATCTAATCTGTTTAATACGGGAATTCCCATACAAGGGGGAACACCTTTGATAGGTAAAATCTTATTCATCATAGGTTGATTATTTGTTGTATTAAAATCATGTTTTAGAACTTTCAATTGAACGTCAAAACCTGAAACTAAAGAATTAAAATTTACGTCATAGCCAATAACCATCCAACTGATTTTCAATTTACATGGACGATTTCTAAATTTATCTTGAATACAATGAATGAAAAGTCTAGGTTCATCATCTTGCGGCCAAAAGATTTGACAATTAAAGCATTCATTATTTGTATCTTCTTCATCTACAACTGTTGCAAAGATATTACAATCTGCATCTTTATTTTGAAGGGTTTTTGAAATATTTACATCACGTAATACGATTATTGCCGGTTTATTACTTTCGCCAAACGAATAATTGTAAGTTTCCGTTTTCGAATAAATAATTTGTTTCCCAAGCAAAACAAATATTTTTCGTTGTAAGTCGTCAGATAACAGTTGAAAGATATTGGTAGGATTTCGAAATTCTACACATTCCCAATTTTTATAATCTTCTAAAGACTTAACCCAAGCTATTTCATCGAAATTTTCAATTCCTTCAAGTTTGCCTCCGATGAATTCAACACATTTTGATTTATAATCCTTTGAATTTCCTATAGTATGATTGGTACCTATTGATGCTCCAGCATCCGCAATATTAGGAGCTCTCAAATTCATAGCAACATTATTTGCTTTTTCTGTAGAATTTTCTGTTGAACTACCATAATCTTTTAAATAAATTCTTCCACCCAAAATCACTTCAGTTGGTATGAATTGACCAAAATCCTCAATAATTTGAATAAAACTTTTCGAATTTTTTGATTTTATGGCGTCATTTACTCTCTCAAGAAATTCTTCAGTTGGTATTAAATGATTTCTAATGTTAATCTTCAAGGAGAATTTGCCATAATTTCTATAATGACAAGTTGAATTTGTTTCCAATTTTGATTTGTTTTTGTTCATTATTTCAGCCGATAATCCCAACTTTATAAAACTTTGGAATGTACTATTAACGTTAAAATTCGATTTTGTCAACCTATCTTCAGTTTCGATTGAATTGTATTCAACAGTATCTGATCTAAATTCTTTAGTGCCAAGGTTGAATAGATCACAGCCTTTCATAATAAACACTTTATAATCCTTGGTTTTAATACCGTCATTAGTTATGGTACGACCATAATCTAATTTGTGCTTTTCATTCAAATATTCCCACAAATTTGAATGAGTTAAATATAAAATATAATCTTTACAATTTTGGTCTATAATTTCTTTTAGGCGAATTGTTTCCTCGTCCGGATTTGATACTTTGGACATTTCAACATCTTTTCGAGAAAATGCCAATTTGTCATTGATGAATCCACGCACTTCCAATTCCTTACGAACCTTTGATAAATTATCACCAAGGTTTAATTGGGTTAAATTGGGTGTTTCCGATGTTGGATAGCATACTTTTACCAAAACAACCTCTCCAAGTAAAGTATTAAGGTTAAAAAATCCCATTTCCTTTTTTTTTTTTAAAAAAAAAAAATTGATAATCAGTTTTTTTGTTTTTGGGGGAAATCGTATTTATGCGGGTGGGTTGGGTACATTACATTATCAAAAAAAAAACGGGCTGGGTTACTGTACTCTGTAACCAAAAATTGATTCGTCGTAATTCATTATTCATTATCAAGTGATTTACTTTGTTTACTTGTCGCACCACAGGTAGGTTGTCCAAGATGTGTTGATCACGACACGATTTTGTGAAATTTATGATTATAATTATTAGTCCGGAGTGTAACGAAGGAAAGGACTATATAATTCTATGACCGGTGACACAAGATGTCCCGCTGTCCGTCCGCACAAAAATTGAGTCGATACATGATTGGTCTTTTTCTTTACACATATGCTCCGGACTAAACAACGGTTTTCGAAACCGTTCCCTAGTTAATTAAATTGTCTTACTCTAGGTTTTTACTCTGAAATTATGTTAATTTTCGCCGGAATTATAATCGCGATTTTTGCGATAAAATCACTAACCGCAGGAACAGATTTACGCCTAAGATTCATAATTTTCTAGATTTTTCATAGTTTCGCTCTTTATAAAAAAATTAAGACTTTTGTATGGTCTGATAGGCCATTGCAAAGGGCTAGCTGGGGCAATAAAAGGCTTTTCAGCTAAAATGTCGTTAACTCGTAAACGCTATAAATGTAAAATTAATTGGATAAACTTCAAAAAAAAAGTGAAAAACAATAGAATAAATTTTCTAATATTTCGGTTTATAGTTAATTCAAAAAGTTTAGTCACAAAGTTGTTTTTAATAAATTTATTGGTACAAAATTAAATTTGTTAATAATTATTTGTGAATTAAACATCTATTATTAGAAGAACAAATCAAATAATTTTATTTTCTAAAATATTAGCTTTTCAAGTTAGATTATTAACATAACATAAAAAAATATATCTCCTTTTTTTCTTTCTAAATGTGTAAAACATTCAAAACAGAACCTTTACTTGTAATGGTCGTGTAATCACAGTGTTTCGCCCTTAATTTTTTCGTCGTCACACATGGCGGGGTAATAATAAATCTTACAGTGAAAACAACAATCGATTACTACTTTACACGACCATTAATAAATGAGCTTGTCCTTGTACGCCAGACTGTATCTCAAAAATACTCCAATGTTATCAGAACTATAACGTACAGTAATTTTGTACTTGGTGCTATCAAGAAGAATGCGTTTTGCAAAAATGTCTAACAAATGCTAAATTTGAGTTTCACAAAATGTTTATACCGTTCCGAATTCGGGTTTCACGGAAATGTCGATCAAACCGCCATATTTACGCCAAATTGTTCGACAAACACAACACATTTAATAAATTAAATAGATTATTTTAAAGTCTATGAAGAACGCTTAATTACTAAAACTCATTTCGGCGAGTAGATAAAAGCGGACTTTAATAATTAAATAACTTTATTTTATTGGTTTATTGACAAAATATATGTACCATACTCTTAACGAATTTAATTATAAATCATTTATTTTATTGGTTTTATTACAGTAAATGGCTTTATATTCTGACAACTGATTACCGTTGGGGAATAACAATGGATATTACTTCTGCGATACTGTATATCACATAACGAAAAATGAAAGGTCTCGACAAAACCGTGCATTCCCCTAATATAGTAATAAACAACGTTAAAAATCCGTAGTCATGATAATCTAATTTTGTGCTCTCTTCCCACTTCAAGTTTATAAAATCAACAAGTTTTCCAATTGAAAGAAGGGAAGGATACACGTTCATCATATGATAATAACAATTTTCCAAATGAAGGAAGGATACACGTTCATCACATGATAATCTCTCACCCCTTAAGCATATAAAATCAACGAGATTTCCAAATGAAGGAATGATACATATTCGTCACTTGTTCTACTTCCCTTCAAGTAAAAATACATCAACGAGTTTTCCAATGAAGAATTGATAATCTATACTTCCCTTCAAGTAAAATACATCAACGATTATTCCAAATGAAAGACTCCTACCCTTTAAATATATACATCAACGAGTTTTCCAAGGATAGATATTCGTCAAATTTCTTGTTCTACTTCCCTTCAAGAAATATACATCAACGAGATTTCCAATGAAGGATATATTTTCGTGTTCTACTTCCTTTCAAGTAATATAATTCAACGAGTTTCTTAATGAATGATATATGCTCGTTAAATGATATCTAATTTCGTGATTTCTGCCCCTTTAAGTATATACAATACTTTAGCTTTCCAAATGAAGATCGAATAATGTTTTGTTTATATCCTGAGTCAACAAATAGTTTTAGAAATAGATCAGGAAACCTTTTATAAAAAGGCTGTATTTGATCTCGGCTGAATCTCCTTGTTCAAACAAAAATGAAAATTTCATTTTCATGATTAAATATTCGATAGCACTTATTTTATTTGAATTTTAAAAAGTAATATTACTTCATAAATTAAAATAAGTAAACAAAATTTTCGTACTCTTATATTCATAGAAACTTTTACGGAATTAGTTCTCTCGACGCATTAGGTTTCCTATCATAATCAAAAAATGTAATTTTTTTTAATTGATTGGTTTTATCGCGTTTCCTCCTATGCACGAGAACAGATGTATTGAACGTTCTATTCTGGCTAGTATAGTGTATAAATCATCTTAACGATAGAACGGCATATAATATATAATTTGAATTAAAAGTCTTACATAGCGTCGGCACGAAAAAAGTGTAGCTGAATTTATTTGCCAGCTAGGTAGGATTAGAGTTAATATCACTCGTCATCAACATCAACAGCCCGACCGTTCTTCATATAATTGTCCATTATTTGTTATACACTAATTTTGTATATGATCCGGAAAAATAAATCCGGCTACCATTTTTTCATGAAACGTGCGCTGCATTATCAGATATTGTCATGTGATCCAGAAATTGATATAAATTTATTGACCTTTTTTTTTTACATTTCACAGATTAAAACTTGTCTTCTTAACAAATGGATTCTAATTCAGGTTTTGGAAAATGCTTTGATTGTAGAAAAGAACGAAGTAACGCAAGATGGTGTAAATGTTGTGAATACAATGCCTTTAAAGAAAATTTTCGAAACTGGTCAAGTGGTAATTTTAATGTTGATAAATTTATTAAATACACTCAATTAAATGCGACTGAGAGTGTAGATTATTTAGAATATATTGATTTTGATCAGTTGGAATTTGTGGAAAAAAGCAACAAAAGTGGTGACTTTAGCACAATTTATTCAGCAATTTGGATGGAAGGCCCTCGAAGTATTTGGGATGAAGATATCGCGCAATGGACACGAAATGGACCTATGAAAGTTTCCCTAAAGAGACTTCATAATTCCCAAAATATAAGTGAAGATTATTTGAAACATGTAAGTAATTTTTGTTATTATTATTTGCTTATTACTTCAAGTCTTGTAAGTTTAATAACTAGTTCAATCATTTTTAATAAAGCTTTATAAATATCAATATAGTTTACATGAGAGTTTTGCTGACTTTTTTGGAATAACTAAAGATCCTACTTCAAAATACATGCTGGTTATGAAATACTATGCAAATTATGAAAATAGAGACTTATATTCATTTCTTGATGAAACTCAAGGAATGCTTTGTTGGAGAGATATTCTAATTATGCTTTGGCAAATATCTGGAGGAATTGTGCATTATCACGAAAAGGGATTGATTCATGGAAATATTCATGGAGGCAATATCTTGGTTGAAGTTACACAAGGTTCGTTTGAAAACATTGATATCCCAGATATTGAGCCTTATTATATAAATAAGGAAAATTCAAACGAAATATATGGAGTTCTTCCTTACGTTGCTCCCGAAATCTTGCAAGGAAAACCATTAACAGAGTCCATAGACATTTATAGTTTTGGAATGATCATGTGGACCCTTTCTGCAGGGGTTCTTCCATGGTGTAATAGACCACATGATTCGAATTTGGCCAGTCAAATTTGTTCCGGTCTTCGTCCTGAAATAAGAACTCCAAACGTTTATACTCAATTAATGACAAGATGTTGGGATTCTGACCCCTCAAGTCGTCCAACTACATCTGAATTAAATGATGAGTTAGAAACTTGATTAAGCGCGATTGATGACCCTAATCCATCGGAATTATCTGAAGAGCTTTCACATTTGAAAAAAAGCAAATTTGATCCAGAGGAAATCCATTCTGAAGCTTTTTATACAAGCAGATTGTTGTATTTCCTAAAGCTTTAGATGATAAAGATAAAGAATATGCGTTAAGACCATGAATAGAAAAAAAAAATAGTTTTACAAAATCATAAAATAATCTGATCTATATAAATATACAAAATAGCAGCGGTATCTATTGAAATTTATAAATATTCAAAAAAATTTATTATAGAAAAAAAATTTACTTTTTTGATTTTCCGAAAGTCCCCTAACGTATTATGTAGAATTAATTCATGTATTATAGGAAATAAAATTGTAAATTTGATAACATAATTTACTAATAATAATAAATATATTGTTTGGTTTTTTTTAGACATTTTATATAAATGTCAAATTATACCGAATGTAGATCAAACTTTGCAAGTAAGCTTTTAGTTTCCGGATTTTCGTCATATTGTCGGTAAATAATTTCATTAAGAATTTCTCTATAACGTAACTTATTTATATAAACTTACTGTAACGTAACGTAACATCAATATTCTCACTTAGCTAATTAGCAAAAAAAAAAAATATTATCTGACATTCCATACACACATAGATCGCTTTGTTTTTTTTATAAGAAGCAAAGAGCGAACATATTTTTTTATCCTCCTTCTTTCAATTCGAAATGACACTTTTTGAACTTTCGTTAATAATACTTTTTTCTAAAAAAGGGGGAAGAAGAAGTTATGTCTTTCTTCTTTCAGGGCTTTATGCTTACATGTTCTGGCTTCCCTTTGTTTTGAAGATGTAAGATTTGATATTTTTAATTAAATCGAGCATACGGATAAGCTTTTACAGATATTCGGATATCTTCACAGATTATTTGGATAACCGTAATGCACGTAAAGTCCGAATAAATTGAGGATTCTTACTCACACATAATTAAGGATTGTTTTCTTTTTTTATAAAATATATATTAACTGCCCATAGTGACACCTACAAAAATTTCGCGATACTGCGATAACAAGCCTGCATTATACCTAACTCTAAATCTAAAGGGTGTAGCAGATAAAATGTGACAAATATGATTTTACGCCTAATGAAGTCTCTCAAATTAATAGTAAAATGAATCAAGGAAGGGTGTGACTGGAATGATACTGTGATATATTATTGCATGTCACGTGATCGCGAAATTTGTTGACTAGTTATATTGACGAACCTACGCCACAATTACAATAATTTTCCGAAGCGTAAGCGTAGGACACTTACAGTTAGACTCCATAATGCAAATCATTACGCGTTTATTAGCCAATGAGTTTACGAGATCAAGAATAACCTTTATAATAGCATTAAATCACGTGTTGAAATACAATATAAAAAAATTATGCACCAACGCGTTAACGAATACTTTATTTACAACAATTATAACAAAAATTTTATCGTTACAAAAAAAAATTTAATAATTATTACTAATTTACAATAAAAACTGATCTATTATTATTTTTTAAACATGTATTCTACAATATTTTTAGGTGTAAAAATAATTCTTGTTTAATTTTGTCGCGTGCATTTTCCTTCGTGATATAAATAATAATAGTAATAAATTAAAATATAACTGCGAATTACCTTTAAGTAAACGATTGTTAAAACCGTCACATAATTTAAAAAATCGTCGATATTTATCGCGTGAATTGAAAATGTATAACCAACCATTCTGTAAATAATTATATTTATTGTGATATTTGTCTTGCATGTGATAGAGAGAACAAATTTGTGAAAAGAACAGTTGAATAGGATGATCAGCGTAAGGAAAGAGTAACAAAGATCTGTAAATGCAAATGTAAAAAAAATTCTCGTGTTTTAAAAGTATTGATGAGCAACTCAATCGGCATCAGGTAGAAACTCATATGCAATATTCTGGATGTGCTCTTCCTGAATCTGATCGAAAGCTCTTACAAGACTTTAGCTCTAAGATTAAGAGTTTCGCAAATCATCTTTGGAACAATTCCCTTCTATCGATCTTGTATTTGGAGTATGTTATGTCTTCGTTGTTATCGGATCAATATCTGTTGATAAAGATTTCTACCACGAATAATCTGATACGGGTGTTGTACCAGATGTCTTGCTGAGGTAGTAGAAATATTAATCTCGCGCATATTTCCTGTCATTTCTGTTTATTGCCCGCGTGGACGTAAGTGCGTACCATGGTAATGTTATGAACTTTCCACATAACATGTACTGTTCATCGTACTAAAGTTGTTCAAGCTCTTTTGCTGGTTAAAAGAAAATAATCATAAATATGCCGATATTGTCATTGATGAAGTATGTTGCATACTTTACCTGAAAATGGTCCGATTAATGATCTGCAACCTTCTACCAAAGATACTGTAATTACTTTAACAATGAAATTGCGTTTCTAATTCGTTTATTATCTGAAAATACGCAAATTAGCCCTTTTTTTTCTCTCACTACATCTCACTACGTATCAAAAAAGGAAAACAAAAATAGAGATGGGTTCCATTTCACATAAAAAATAATTAATAAAGGCTTATTAATGCAATAATAGATGTTATATCGAGAGAAATATGAATTTATCATGAAAATTTTTGTGATTTTTTCCTTCAATCCTTAGCTTTTCCATTAAACGAAACACTTAGACGGGCATATGTACAGTATATTCAATTTCATTTGATCTCGATCAAGCTCAAGAAAAATGATCCTATAAAGCAAAGCTAGAAAAAATAAATATGAAAACGATTAATACCCAAAATCATGACCGTTTTCGTCATACAAGAATTACCATGTGCATTTCCAATAAATTTTCTGACGATTTCCCTTCGCATTTATTATAATAGTAACGAAACCTTAAATAAAATACGTATCTGATAGTATAGAGCGCTGACGATTGAGGCAATACCTTATGTTAGTTTTAAGTTGTTATTAATAAATGCATTTTAAAAATACATACCTTCTGCTTACCCTGACTTTCATTTACAACCATAAATGTAAAGGACTGCGCATATCTAATTTAAAGTATGAAATTTACATTATATTTGTTAATGTTCAAATAGGGATTACCACACTTTCATTACATTTTTTGTCATTCTCTTTTGTTATTAATTCATTACTTTTATAAAAAATATTAATATCTTTTATCTGAAGCTGTATTAGATCGTGCTTTAATCAATTTACCGATGAGACATGCACAAGCATTTTTCGACATAATCATTTTACAGACAATTATTGACTGACAAATCATTTTTATTGTGCATTTATTAGGACCTCAAATGGCTGACATTGTCGACCATGACGTATGTAATTACGTTTTTCATTCTCATCCAATCACCGGTCCTAATAGATCACTCAATAAAAGAGTTATTGGGCAGGGCTATATCAGCCTATCGGCTGATATTTAATCGCCCCTTCCCAATAACTATATAATATAGTTTATATTCTCCTACTAATATTATTTGTTTTTATATTACTTTAAAAAAGTATTTCTGTAGGAAAATCATTTAACTTTATTTGTTAATTAGTTTTTTGGTAATTTTGCTAATCTTGTAACAATAGAAAAAGGAGACTCTAAACTTTTATTTTATAATTCAAGTTTATAAAATAATCATATTATTAAAAATAGTCACTATGAATATCTCCCCGAATGAATACATTTCCCTTTATGATCAACAATATTAATTTTATCAAACACATAGAAACTTTGACAGTTGCAACCGTCTATCAATTATATAAAAAAAAAAAAACACGTGATCATTCATGTTCATAAAAAATGATAATTTGGTTGTTGACTAACAAATATACTTTATAAATATAAACCAACTTTGTTAACGGACCGTACTTATTCAAAATCGTACTATTATCAAAAATGAACTTTACGCCATTTTAGTTAATGAAGGGAATTTTTTTTCGTAATTAACTGCAAAAGCAGGTAGATAATATAGATTTTTAGATAAAATATTTATTGTGTACCATCTTCAAAATTAACTTTTTTGAACGTAAAATAAAAAAATATAACAACTGAATTTTTTCTTGTTCTATTTGCAAGATACGTCCTCCTCAAGTTTAATTGATGTATTAAACTTGACAATTACTAAATCTTATCATGCACTAAATTTTCTCAATATGACAGTATTTATCAAATGTTGATATGAGTTTTTGCTTTAAGTAAGCTCAGTGATGTTGAAATCATGTGCCTGAGATTTTTATTTATTTCGCAGAGTAAAATATATAAAAACAAAATTATAAATATTTATTGTTGCACATAAGAATCAGAAAATCCCTTGTTTGCGCGTGACAATCATTTCTTATATATACTCTTAAATCATTCTGAATGTTAACTAGTGTTTCAGAATATAACTCTTTCTCATCACTAATGAAGTTTATAAAAGTTACCAAACTTTCTACAGTCTTATAACTCTACAAATATTCTGCCACAATATAATGCAAAGGTTGAAATCGAACCAATAACTGATAATCTCACTCAGTATTGCTTAATTTACTAGTAGAAAAAATAATATTTGAGACAATTCTTTAGGCATGGGATAAAACTAAATTGTTTGTGATTAAAGATGCTTCCTAAACTATTTTTAAAAATTTTGAGTTTCGACATTAAGGTTGATCTATTTTTTATAAAAAAATATCTTTACCTATACTTTCAGTAGATTAGATAGGGGGATCAAAATTGAACAAGACATCATCATTAGTCCTGATAATATTTTTTAAAAAAGATCGCGCCCAAATTTTGTGATACATCAAAGTGGCAAAATTTGGTACTATACAATCAGCTAATTCAGGATCAATAGAGGAGAAGAAATAAGTAAGTTTGTTACAGTAAAAATTTCTACTGGGAAGTCAGTCATAAGCTAATAATAACTTTTTAAATTATTACTTTTTTACACCAATTTAGTAAAGAGTAGAATTATTTGAAACAACTGATCACAAGACTTTGCCAACTTTTGCATTCTGAAAATCCTTAACAAGTTTATACTGGAGTTTACGCCATGAGAAGTTAAGGTTTAATTATTTGATTCACTCAGCTACTCCCCAGCGAAAGATCATAAAGCGTTGGTCAGTACTTTAGGCTTTACCTATAAAAGCATTCTTCGACAAGTAGATAACAAACGAGGATAGCTCGTTCTATTCGAAGATAATTAAACTTTCGCTGTTGAAAATACTTCACACAACTAAAATCAAGTTTGTATCATATGATTTACTATGTCTCGTAACTTAGATTTTAATAATTATAATCACAAATATTTGACTATGTTAACTTAACCAATAAATCTACATGTATATTAAACATTATTTTTCACTAATTTTCTTAAAAATTTGAAACTTTGAAATTACTACATAATTATCAATCATAGTTTGCTATATTTGTTCCAAAATATTCGAAAAAATGTAAAACAAAATCAATAATGGTATTATTTGGCTTAAAATGATTGTCAAATTTTTTTTTTATAATAAGTAGCAATTTTAATTTATCAAACAATAGTGTTTGGGAATAAAAAATTACTGATAAATTTCAAATTAATTGCATATCTTTGTATTGAAAGGAAAAGATATCACAAAGACATATATATATGTAGGGATAGAGATCGGCTCGCGGTTATATTTCGGTTCTTCATCGGCGCTTCAACTAGCATGAGCTACATACAGTACATGCATCAAATTTAAAACACAGGTTGAACATGTGATGAATATCAATTATAAAAAATTTGATCATCGGTAGCCGTCAAAATTTTGATAAGCCGATTTGAGCGAGTCGGTTCCGGTTCAATTTTTAATATTTGTTAAAAATAGTCCCAAACTCAGGAGATTCAGAATCTGTTAAATTGAGAAACAGTTCCAGAATCGACTCGAGTCGACTCATTTTGAGCCGATATCATCCCTACATATATTGACCTCATCATCAGAAATTGTTATTATTGCAAAATTAAAATTTAACATAACATCAATTCTAGTAAATCCAAACATTTATTATAATTATTATAGCGATTAAAACTCATGTATAATAAAATTCATCAAAACTATAAATTGCTAATAAAGTATTATAAATCAATATAATTTTAAATTATTTCCACAATTTCCACAATTAATATTGAATTCATAAATTTATTTAAATTCTTTTTAAAAACTACAATGAAATGCAACATGTTAAATTAACATTTGATTATTTATTAACTAGTTTTAGAGAATTTTATCATATTAAAACGATTTATCATTGTTCTCTTGAACGATTTCTATATCGTTAAAAAAGCTATAAATTAGAGATCTTCGAACGATATAGAAATCGTTCAAGAGAACAATAATTTACGGTTTCAATTTTATATATTCCGCAAAATACTAATGTTAAGGTCCTTGGTAGTGGCATATCGCGACTTCTTATTTCTGCCCGAACTGGATGGGTTCTTCAATTTCCAATTACGCAACCGAAACTTAGAATTCTGGCTAAAAAAGTATTATTGAAGCTATAAATATAAAAGATGGTATCTTTAAATCCTCCTAAAACTTTTCTTTTGTTATCACTTCTTTGCTAGTAAAGTTTCGAAGGATTCAATATTAATAGATATCTCATTATGCTTTCCTATAAGTCTATGTTATCCTCCTTGATAAATGGATATTAAAAGAATTATGTTACTTATAAGCTTTTATTTTAGATCATTAAAGTTAATGCTAGCTAATAAATAATAAGTATAATAAATTATTGTAAATAACTAGAATGATGATATATTATCGGTGATATTTTGAATTATTTCTTTAACGAAATGTGTACCTTTTAAAGAAAAAAAGTACTTACGATCTGTTGTTCTCGTTTTTTCAACTTAAAACAAATGTCTCATCGTTATTGATATACGATGATGATGAATATTATCTTTAATATATATATTTTTTATTTTAATTTTTTTGAAAGCCGTTAAAAGTGGGCAGTTATTTATATTTCTTGAAAAAATTAAATGTGTTGCGGAGCATTTCTATTCTTATTCAAGTTTCAAGTGATAATGAACCGAATTGCGTTATAATATTGTATAATAATACAACGTTAAATGTGTGTGTAAAAAAAAAAAATATCTAAAATTTGCGAAATTTATTTTATTTTGTTAAGCAAAAAAAAAAATATTCAAGCATGTCATCAAAATTTTCTATTTATTGAAATAAGTGAGTAAGAACCTTTCGTAAAATTAGAAAATTCTAAAAAAATAATTATAAATGTCATTGAATATGGTTAGTGCTCCGAACGGAACGATACGAGTCGACCCGGGTTAATTTGACCCGACCCGACTTTTAAGTCGGGTCGGTATTATGAATTTTGATGGCCCGTGACCCGCATGACCCGTCGGGTCGGGTCATTCATCTTCTTGACCCGGGTTTTGACCCGAATCAACCCGATAATTATTAGTTTATTTTGATTATCCAAATCTTTTTTTTTGTTCCTTTCTTTATTAAGTCCAAATTACTAAGTCACCTTTTTATCCATTACTAATAATCTTATTATAATGTCTGTTGACCTAACTGAACCAAAAACTCCACCAACTCAACGTCTTGGGAAAAGAAAGGCTTTGCGTATAGAGCTTTTTACTAAAGATCTCTTTAAGGAAAGAAATATTTACAAGATCATGAAAATGCAAAAACTTATCATGAATTTCAGTGTCTTAATTGTCTGTAAGTAAAATTTATCATGACATGTGTAAATATCTGCCAAGTATTGACTAAATACTCTTAAAATTTTAGGAAAAAGAAAATCTGCTTCATAAAATTGGTGATTCTAATACAACCAATCTTTAGCGTCATGTAGAAGTTCATCATCCAGAAAAAGATCCAAGGCCAAACAAAAAAGCAAAAAAATCAGTGACAGAAGATCAAAGTACATTAGATAAATTCGTAGGTCAGACAGAGATTCCTTCTAAAGCAAGTATAATTGAATAATTATAATTTTATATAAGTTATAAAATTAAAAAGTATTTAGGTTTCTTGGTTATTATTTTTTCATTTACTTTATTCTTATTCTCAAGTTTACACAAACGGACTTTTGTAAGTTTCTTACTAAATGGATAATTGCTGATGAACGACCATTCACAACAGCATAAAATAAGGATTTTTGAAGTATGATAAAGATTTTTAATTCAGATGCACTGGTTCCTAAAGCAGATGTAATGGAAAGTTTTAAAGAGGAACGAAATTTTGGTAGATACAATTAGTGCATGCATGTGCTTGAAGTCCTGGCAGGCATAAAATAAACTTTTGTTAATTAATAAATTTTGAATTTTAATGTTTGATATTAATTGAATATACATATGTACTTTTTAAAGAATAATATCTTCAAATTCACGCCATAATGATAATATAAAATAATTTGTGCGACCTACTTGGCGATCATTTTCATTGTCTTGTAGATCAATTTGTTAGAGTAAAAAATTCGTCTCTTGACTCGGGTTTATACGGGGTTAAATTATACTCGGGTCAAGTCGATTTGGGTTATGAAAAATTTGTGACCCGAATACTTACGGGTTTTTCCTTTTTCATTCAGATCAGGTCGAATATATTCTCAAAACCCGACCCGACTTGACCCGTTAGGAGCACTACTTCAAATATAGAAGATAAGTAGATTTATTATTGATGTTCAATAAGAATTTGTACTGAAAATAAGAAATATTTTCAATTGGAAACATGATTTCCTACGTATTTTTGTTAGCATCCTTTACTTACTTATTATTAATTATGGTCCTTTCGTAAAAAATGTATTAGTTTATTGTACGTGGTAAATAAAAGTAAATGGATTCCGCACACATCCATAGTATGTAACCACAGTTTATCAGTTCAATAAGATTTATAAATTTTTTCATAAAAGTATTTTCCGACATTTATATCAATAAATAGAACAATTTGATAGCATATTTATAAATATTTTAATAAAATAAAATAACTTTCGCAATTTAGTTCTTTTTTTTATATATATATACTGTACATATTATTTTGTAACGTTAAATACAATACAAATTAATTTCATTTATAAAGAAATATATAATACTGCCCACTTTTAACGACTTTCCTAAAAAAATAAGTAAACAAAAATATTAAAGTTAATATCCATCATATACCAATAACGATGAAAAAAAATAAGACTTTTTTTTAAAGATGAGACACCAGTACTAGTACGTAAGTACTTTTTTTCTTTTTAAAAAGAAAGATATATATTTTCCTAAATACGGTTTTAATTAAATCAAGCATTAAAAAAAAATTTTAGCAACGATTTTAATTTAAATTTCTAGTCATTACAATAATTGTTTATTATTATTATTGATTAGTGACAACAATTATTGGATCATAAACTTTAAGGATATAAAAGAAATGCTTATTATACAGTGGCGCTCAAAAGTATTGCATCACCTGAACACAAATTTTAAAATGGTAATATCTTGTGATTAAAAATGCG